>CALYLW010000146.1:1432332-1544832 GCA_944989445.1 Ampullaceana balthica | reverse complement strand
GATCTACGTGGCGCACAGTTGTCAAAGAGGGTGTCATAGTAGCCGAGGAGTGAAGGATGGAGTCGGCTACGGACAGAAGAGCTATGAGAAAGGCCAAAACATTGGGAAGCACAGAGCTCGTGTGCAAAAGCTGTGGTTAAAATTGTCAATTAAGTTTAGGACTGCACAGCCACACGAGGAAATGCAACCCAACCCAACGGTGATGCACCATCGTCTCGCGAGACGGCAGGATGCCGAGGACGTGGAGGACAGTATTTTGAACGTATTTTTATTAAAATGTTATTTGAAGCAATTTATTTAATTTTTCTACAGGAAGAAAGAAGAATTCAAACAATGTGTCAGTAAAAACCTGCAATATTGTATTGACGACAGCATCAGGAAAGCTTTCACTGACCTTTCGGAAATAGGGACATTTTTGTGTTCCTCTGAATCAAGAGAAAGTAAGAAGCAATTATTTTATTCATTGACTTCGTTTACTAAAATGCCGTTCATTGTATAAATGATATCAATTTTCGAATTGAAATTATTTTTTTTTAAAAATGTGTTGTGGTACAAATGTTTTTCATAAAGGGTATAAATACTAAATGATATTTCAAAAATAAAAAATGGAATATTAAGATTTATTTTTTGAGCAACAATTTATATTTATCTCATGAAATATATATATTTTATATTAGATTAATTGATGAAATGCAAATTTAATAAAAAAACATTTAGCCTATGTCATTCTCAGTATTCAACATTTACATCCTTGGCTGCTTTATAAACGTCTGACCTATTTCAATGTCATTCCCAGTAATCAACATTAACATATTTGGCTGTATAAGAAACTTCTGACCTATTTCGATGTCATTCCCAGTAATCAACATTAACATATTTGGCTGTATAAGAAACTTCTGACCTATTTTGATGTCATTCCCAGTAATCAACATTAACATATTTGGCTGTATAAGAAACTTCTGACCTATTTTGATGTCATTCCCAGTAATCAACATTAACATATTTGGCTGTATAAGAAACTTCTGACCTATTTTTATGTCATTCCCAGTAATCAACATTAACATATTTGGCTGTATAAGAAACTTCTGACCTATTTTGATGTCATTCCCAGTAATCAACAGTTTAAGTGAGTCTGATTGTGTTACAAACGCCTCCAAGAAATATCAAATAGACTCTGACAAAGAAGGATGTTTTCGGAATGCCCGTCTCGAACTTACAGAGGAAGGAAAAGGGGCTGACTTGTGCCCGTAATACATAACTTAGATCAAAATAACCCATAACTTTTAAGTGCTGTTGAAAAATAGTTTTTAACTTTTTGTGCGTTGACTTCTTTCTAGTATGTCGCTTTTTAATGCAATGAGCACATGCAAAATATTAGTACAAAAACCATAGATAAGCGTAGGACGCAATAATCTTCTGTATAGAAGGAGCGTCTGTAAACAAATAAGATAAGATAAGATAAGATGAGCTAAATTTACTTTGCATATCTTTACCACCAGTGACATTTTTTTATTGTGTTTTCTTCTAATTTTCCTCAAATAATTTATATGACAGGCCGTAGAGATTGCTTAACACTTTAATTTAATTAATTATTGAAAGACTAATTGTGCGATTGAATTTTCTAACATATGGGGAAATAAATACGTTAAATTTTAATTTTATGAAGAAATATCGCTACAAGCTATTCCTAAGATGCTACCTCACTTTGGTGAGACCTGTACTAGAATATGCATCTTCTGTATGGGACCCATCCACCAAAGAAAACATTGATAAACTAGAACAAATTCAAAAAAGAGCTGCCAGATTCATTACTGGAGAATATTCAAAACTGACAAGAATAACACCATTAGTTAAATCATTAAACCTTGAAACACTAGAGAATAGAAGAACCAAGAGCAAAGTAGTAATCATACATAAAGCAATTAATTCTAATTTAGAAATACAACACAAAGATAACTTAATACAACCCTCAGATAGACATAAGGATAAAAACACCTTTCTTATTCCGTATGCAAGAACAAACACATACACATTTTCATTCTTCCCGTCCGGAATTCGGGCGTGGAATGGGTTGCCTGAAGAATCCAGGAAGACCAACACTTTATCAACGTTAAAATCTCTAATAAAAATGCAGGACCTAGACACAAACCATAGATAAGCGTAGGACGCAATAATCTTCTGTATAGAAGGAGCGTCTGTAAACAGATAAGACAAGCTTATTGCAAAATTGATTAACAATATTGATCTTGAAACTTGAAAAAAAAATATAATCAAATTATTTTTCAAAGCCGACAATTGGTTATAGAAAATAATGAATGAAAATATCTAGAAAAATCAGGGCGCTTTGTAAAAATATTATGATCTAAATATGGCATTATATAAGACGTAGCCTAGATGTAGCTAATAATGTTGTGTGTCATAAATTTAGTACATGCATGCAATCCTTTCATATGTTATAATTTGTGAATCGTATAAAATAATAAATCACCAAAAAAAAATGAAAACATTGAAAGTTTGAAAATATATTGAACATAAATGCTAATTGCCATACTGTAAAAAAATCTTTTTTTTTAAAGATAAATAATTGTTGGGTATAATACATGATAATGGATACAATTTACATGTATTTACCAGCATTTAGGCGTTTACTCGTTTTTTCAATTAGTTACATTGATTAGTCAACTTTATAGATAATATGTTGATAGTTTAATAGGTAATGTTTTATATTGTGTAAATATATATATATTAAGTTAGTAAACTTTTGGTATATCTATTCATCATTCCGTTTAATATTTCGTTTTATTCCTCTCTTAAATTTCACCCCCTAATTTTTTTTACACTCCCAATTATTTCATATCTTTCTAACAGTTCATTTTTAATTGCCTCTATTTCATTAGAATTATGGACCGATATGCAACATGCGTCATTGCTATTCTCACTGTCAAGTCTTGCATAGATGACAGCGATACGCTACGTCATATTATCAAATTAGACGCTAATGATGGATTCAGTTGCCAGGAGCAAAACATTAGACCTGCGTAAGTTTAATGGGACTTAAACAAAATTCCAATATAAATGGAAATATATATATATATATATATGTATAAGGCTGCGGAAATTAACGATTAATTTCTCGATTAATCGTTAAAAAGTTTTATCGATTAAATAATTTTTTAATGATTAATTGGCCAATCATTTACAAATTATTGAACGTCAAAAAAGTAAAAAAAAATAATAATAAAAAATAGCGGCCGATAGATAACAAATTTCCTGTCAATTACACGGACATTTTGAGTTAAAAAATTGACTGACGGGAATGTTCAAATGTTGATAACGTTTTCCTACCATGGTTCTAACACTTCGCCTACTATTGACTGACGGGAATGTTCAAATGTTGATAAAGTTTGCCTACCATGGTTCTAACACTTCGCCTACTATTGACTGACGGGAATGTTCAAATGTTGATAAAGTTTGCCTACCATGGTTCTAACACTTCGCCTACTATTGACTGACGGGAATGTTCAAATGTTTGTAAAGTTTGCCTACCATGGTTCTAACACTTCGCCTACTATTGACTGACGGGAATGTTCAAATGTTGATAAAGTTTGCCTACCATGGTTCTAACACTTCGCCTACTATTGACTGACGGGAATGTTCAAATGTTGATAAAGTTTGCCTACCATGGTTCTAACACTTCGCCTACTATTGACTGACGGGAATGTTCAAATGTTGATAAAGCTTGCCTACCATGGTTCTAACACTTCGCCTACTATTGACTGACGGGAATGTTCAAATGTTGATAAAGTTTGCCTACCATGGTTCTAACACTTCGCCTACTATTGACTGACGGGAATGTTCAAATGTTGATAAAGTTTGCCTACCATGGTTCTAACACTTCGCCTACTTATCAAACCAAATAAAAAAGCGTATTAAAATAAGGGCAGTAATTGAGTCTGATTCAGAGACAGAAAATGACGACAGCTCTTCTGATGAATTACAGTGTTACAAAATGGAGATTAACCCTCTACAATGGTGGAAACTTAATGAACACCGATATCCGAACATGTCATTCCTTGCCAAGACCGTTGTGTGCATACTAGTTACCTCAGTTCCATGTGAATGATTGTTCCGCTCGGCTAGTTATATTGTCAATTAGACCCGCTCATGGCTTGAACTTTGAAGCAAATAATGTCAACATACTTGTCTTTTTGCATAGTTGCTTAAAAGATTACATATAAAAGAGACATTCCAGTGTTATTTAGATTTTCAACAAGAACGTTTAAAGAGTGTTACTTATGATATCATACATTTTAATTTTTGGCTTTAATCGAAATTAAAGATTAGTTCATCATTATTTTTTCAAAAGTTAACGATTAAATTTAAATTAATCGTTAACAGCCCTAATATTTATATATAATTTTGTATCATGCATTAAATTTAACTTAAATACGTTTTCGCACACACAACAACTTATACAAACACACACACACACACACACACACACACACACACACACACACACACACACACACACACACACACACACACACATACAAAGCTCACACAAGCACATTTCAAAAGAAAAATTGCATTTAAAAATGTTGAACTTCTTTTCGCTCAGTTTTTTATTGATGTTTCAATACCAGGTCTTCCCACTTTCTGGCTTGACTCGAAAAGGTAAAGCAACACGTTTATGTGTTTTAAAGCATACAACAATGTGTTATTGCATTCAACACATATCAACAAGATTTTTTGTTGTGTTGAATTTTATGTGTCTGCATTAATGTATATTTCTTATTTAAGCCTTTTGGACGCCACATTAATAATGTGATTAAAATATGACAAATTATGACATTGTTTATTGCATTACTGCTTGGGAAATAGCCACGAGGCCAAATTACAAAATGTAATATAACGCAAAGAATTTAATTCATTTTACAAACGTGATTCTTAAATTTGCAAGAAATATATCTTTCGGATATTAACACATTTTGATAAAATTATCAAACTTACACTATTTAAATATGAACAATGAATAAAACAGTGCAAAAAAAAATAAATGCTTTCAAATTACCTTACATATCGTGTTTATTTGAAAATGAAATGAAACTAATTAACAGAGTGTGTATGAATATTTAAAGATGGTTGTTAATACTATAGCGAAACAATGTTTTTAAAAAAAATTGTTAAATTATTATTTTTTTTCCAAAGTTAATTTATTCAAGATTCGGACAAATTCTTAACTTTTCTGAAATTTTATTTTAAATTCTAAAAGATTTGTTCAGATTATTAAATCATGATGTATACCTTTTGCTCGTCTGTTGTTTTTTTTTAAGAATGAGAGTTTTGTTATTAAATTCTATAAATTTGATCGCCTGTTTTAAGGGCAATCAATGTATTACAAATACATTTTTATGTGTTTAAATAATATAAATTAGGAAAAAAAACTCTGCATGGATATGTGTGACGACATACTACTATGCTAATAATAATATAACAAACGAATTTTTATATTAGGCTATTAGGGAATTTATCTTATCTAGTACAAGCGCTTTTTACCACGTTTTTACGACGTTTTTACCACGTTTTTTATTAACCTGCTTTCGTGTCTGTCTCTCTGTCCGAAAATTTTCAAATTTGCCAACGTAAAATTAAACCACTTCCGATAGTTCCAGAGAGCTCAAAATTGAATCACAGATAGACCTTGGATAACAATACATTGTGTCAAAATTTCAGATCGATTGAATTTACCGTTATTAAATTAATGCATTTTTAGTTTATCTCTATATACGTATCTGTATCCGATGGCCGTTGTTAGATTTCAGGTGCCGAGTTCACCCAGTGACCTAATCGCCGCTGTATTAAAACATTTGGCGTGTGCTGATGAAGTGTATGGTAAAATAAAAAGAGGTAAAAGAGATGTTTAAAAAACATGTTTTTAATAGTGGACTAAAAAGAAGAAAATAATTTAAAACTTCTACGTTCAAGTACTTTCATTTAATATGAACTAGCAGACCCGTCGTGCGTTGCAACGATCAAAGTAAAAAGGAATAAATTTAAAGAAACCAATGAGTGGTATGTTTAAAAAAAATTCTGAAGAAACCTTCGTGGAAGTGTGAAAAAAAAATCCAAGTTTCACAGCAAACAGATAAATAAATTAATAAATAAATAGTGTACAAAAGAAGAAACGATATTAAGGGGCCCGGCCCCAAAATGAGTGATATTATAGTTTTTTTTATTGACATTGTACTCAAGCTATATTCCTCAATATCGTGTAAAATTGAATAGGGAATACAATGATTAAAGTTAAGTAAAAAGACTTTTTCGAAGGATCGGAAATTAAGAGTTCAGTGCCCTATAGCAATATAGGCTCTTAAGTTTTTATATTCTAAGTTTTGTCAAAATCCAGTTATTTTCTCAATATCTAACTCTTAAACTACTTTTTATATACCTAAAATAGGGGGGAAATAACATTAAGGGGCCCCTGGCCCATTCGATGCAAGATGTCAATTTCAAAAACCTGTTCATTTTAGTTCATTTTTATTGTGGCTATATTTCTCAAGCTCTTTAAAAAGTAAATAGGAAACATATCTTAAACATATACAAAAAAAGATATTTGGGGCCCCGGCCCCGAAGATATTGGCATTAGAAGTTCAGTGTCTATAGTATTTTAATATAGGCTACCACGTTTTTTTATGCAAAGTTTGGTGAAGATCTATTCATTTACTAAGTAGCTAACGTAGAAACTAATTTTTATATAGCTCATATAAGATAAAAACGACATTATGGGCCCCCGGCGTCCCATGAGTGTTAAATTTTGGAGAAAAAAAGTAGCCAGTTACCATCCCGGGAGCTTACTCAACAGTCTCGAAAAGTTTCACGACGATCGGATGAATGGTTTAGTCTGCTATAAAGGACATGCACACACACACAGACATACTTTGATTTTTATATATATAGATAAAAACGTGGGGCGGACGCTTCTGATGTTTTACATATGCAGTTCTCTCATTCTCTCACGTATCGATCTCTCTTTCGCCTTCTAAATTATAAATCTTTAATTTTTACACCAAACGACCGGCCTACATATTTAGTTACGAAAAGGAAGTACTTGAACTTAGAAGTTTTAAATTATTTTCTTCATTTTAGTCCACTTATAAAAAAGTGGTTTCTAAAAAATTATATTTACCTCTTTATTATTCTTTACATAAGATTGTTTCCTAAGCTTAACCATGGTTTTTTCTAGTTTTGGATTTTTATTACATTTAAAAAAAATAATTTTTTGTGTTTATTTTCCTGGTTTGATCAGGCAACCAATTCCACAATCTATTTCAAGATGGAAAGAACGAGAATTTGTATGTGTCTGTTGCATGCAGAAAATGGTGTTTATCTTTATGTCCATTTAATATATACCTTTTTAGCATTATACATATTATTACTCGCGCTACTGCTTAATCTAACTCCCAGAATATATGAAACATAGAGAGTGTTGTCAAATGCCTCCCAGCTCACCGTAACAACGTGCTGCATGAATAATTATGAATTGTATGTATAGATGAATAGAGAATTAAAACTTGTACTGGTTAATAACAAATCATTTGGGCTGCTAATTTTCAAATCTTAATTTATCAAAAGGACAATTATGATATCAATAATGCATTTTCATCATTCTTAATGATTATTAAATTATTCAATTTCGGTCTATATACTTCGTAATAATTTGACTCATTATTTGAAATACATTAAGACGAGTATTTTGTTTTCAATATATATATATAGCACTTGTAATCTTAGATATGGAATACACCATTACTTTAAGTCGCAACTCGATACTTCTAACATTTAATTAATTTACTTTATGACACAATAGTCTGATGTATTATGCACTGCTGCCACATAAAGAGATTCCTTTGATGCAGCCACTCCCCCTACTCCTGTTCCTGTAGTGACGTGTCCAATAGCCACTCCCCCCCCTACCCCAGGGCCTGAAATGACGTGTCCAGTTACACGCCAAAGACAGGGAGTTGACCACTACTCCCTCACTGGCACCCGGGGTAAATTACACCTATGACGAGGTGACGTGGTCAGACTGCCACCATGCATGGAATGTGACGATAGGTTGAACACCACATCGTCGCCTCCCATTTTTAAGACAACTGTTAGGGTTATCAAATCCATAGAACTACAACAGTAGAGTCGGAGGCGAAACAGAGTAGTGGCCACGAATCAGTGGCACTGAAAACAACCCATCCTACTAATTACTTTGAATGAGCCCCCGGGTTATGAGTAATGTGTTAAAGGACTTTAATCACATTCGGCCCCCGGGTTGTGGGTGAGGTGTCAAAGGACTTTAATCACATTGGGTCCCCGGGTTGTGGGTGAGGTGTTAAAGGACTTTAATCACATTTGGCCCCCGAGTTGTTGGTGAGGTGTTAAAGGACTTTAATCACAATGGGCCCCCGGGTTGTGGGTGAGGTGTTAAAGGACGTTAATGACATTGGGCCCCCTGGTTATAAGTGAGGTGTTAAAGGACTTTAATGACATTTGGCCCCCGGGTTGTGGGTGAGGTGTTAAAGGAATTTAATGACATTGGGCCCCGGGGTTGTGGGTGAGGTGTTAAAGAACTTTAATGACATTGGGCCCCCGGGTTGTGGGTGAGGTGTTAAAGGACTTTAATCACATTTGGCCCCCGAGTTGTTGGTGAGGTGTAAAAGGACTTTAATCACATTGGGCCCCCGGGTTGTGGGTGAGGTGTTAAAGGACGTTAATGACATTGGGCCCCCTGGTTATAAGTGAGGTGTTAAAGGACTTTAATGACATTTGGCCCCCGGGTTGTGGGTGAGGTGTTAAAGGAATTTAATGACATTGGGCCCCGGGGTTGTGGGTGAGGTGTTAAAGAACTTTAATGACATTGGGCCCCTGGGTTGTGGGTGAGGTGGTAAAGGAATTTAATGACATTGGGCCCCCGGGTTGTGGGTGAGGTGTTAAAGGACTTTAATGACATTGGGCCCCGGGTTGTGGGTGAGGTGTCAAGGGACTTTAATCACATATGGCCCCAGTGAAAGACAGTTCCGCGGAGTGGTCCCGGAGGTCTCCATTTAATGTGGATGCCAATACGGTATCGCTCATTGATTGACATTTCCCTTAACAGCCTAGTCAGTCAGAGAACGATGTAATGGTTGGGGGGGGGGCCTTCCAAGAAAAAACGTTTCCAACGTGCCGCTCTGCGGTCATTTAGAAGAGGAATATTATGGCCGCTAAGAGAGAGGGAATAATTTATTTATTTATTTTTGGGGCGGGGGGCATAATAGCTTCAGCTCGACCTTACTCTCATGTAAATAGATTAGATAAAGTAATATTCATTCTCTATTGAAAGCTAATAAAAAATTCAAGGGAAGTAAGCTACTCCTGTTAAGCAACAACTGTTGAAAGCTTGACTAACTGAGTCTAGAATTGTACGTATTTTGTTATTAGAGGTCTAGAAATCAATAGATTTCAAGAGGAGTGAAAAAGATAGAGCAGAAGTACCTTGAAAATTCGCTCTTTTTTTGCAGAGGTTTTACAATGTGGGTATACCTCAGAGATTTGTAAACTAATTTATTTTCACTCAAACATACTTTTTAACATGAAATTTGGACCTAGACGTAAATACCGTTCTTGATTGCATGAGAAATCCTTCACTGACTGAAAAGAATTAACAACAATGTCAAACATAATTAGGACGAACGTTCGATATATTTTCACAGGATAACCTCTGAAAAGGATTAATATTGGATATAAAATAGTAATTTAAAACAACCTCAGGCTTGATCATAATATAACTTGATGCTGAAATCAATCATTGGCAGAGGCACAATAAAATTTAAATATATTTAAACAAATTAAAACGAATTACAATTTTTAACATGCTTTCTCCAAAATAAAAAACGCAAATGCATACATAGTTCAGCTACATACAAAATGATTTTAAATGATTGGTTTGTTTGAATATGTTGCTATTTTAGGGTGGCTAAAACAATCAGAGCGTAATGCAAGTATAGGCACACAAAAATAGCTACGATTTCCAGGAGTCTGAATTGTTGTAATATAAAAACAAGTGATAACAAAAAGATATTGAAAATCCCCTTTTTGAACAAAATGTCTCTTGTTTTGAAATGACTTGCTTCTGGAGATGGTGTAATGTCGCGCATTGTCAACAACACACAAGACCATGGTGTCTTTATATATATATATATATATATATATATATATATATATATATATATATATATATATATATATATATATATATATATATATTGAAATTAAGTTTTAAATAATACCCCTTTTATTTTATCTAACGAAGTAAAGAATAATTATTTAGTAACTGTTGCATTTATAAAGATGTTTATATATTTAAGCTGTCTTATTACAAGCTTTGAAGTCCAATTCACAATTTCTTTTTACCTTTTGTTTTTTACGTCCGTTTCCTTTGCTTCCTCCTAACTCGCCTTACTGGGCATTATGTTTGCAATTATAACTCGTTTAAAGCAACTATTTCAATAATTTTAATATGAGTTCATGATAACGTTTCGTTTATTTTTCGTAGATGTGTTTTATGTGTTCACTTTCTTTGTTTACTAGCAAAATACCCGCACTGTGCAGCGGAAAAGTGGGATTCTGTTCGCTTTGAGATCTTGCGTTCCAAATTTTTTGAAGATGGACCATAAATAATACAGACCACTTAACGAGTTCAATACGGCGACAATAGCAATATTATAAAATTCTAACCTTTTCAAAAACTCCAAAGCTGAGATTGCTTCTCCATCATGTTTGATGTTGAATGTGCCTACCTATAGGCCCCGAAGAGGCAACCACAGCCTTTGCAAAATCCCTCTAATCAGCACGGATGACTACTTTTGCCTTAAATGTAAAGCATCTAGTCCTCAACGTTCATGAGACTGTTACATAGAAACACACAATAACAACAATTTACTAGTGCAAACATTAAAACCATGTAAGCCTTACTAGGGGGTCTCCAAACTTTTCTGCCGGTAGGGCCCCATTAACTGTCAAACAGCAGTTTAGGGGCCGACTACACACAGTTTTGTGTTAACTATAGGTAAAAATAGTATCTTTTTTGGAGATTAAAAGGTCTCCAGGAGCCGGATGAGAGGGCCTCGCGGGTCGGATCTGGCCCGCGGGCCGTAGTTTGGGAGACCCCTGCTCTAAGACAAAGGGGTATTCAAATGAAAGCTACTTTCAAGTTTTATTTTAAGAGATTTGACTTTAAAACTTGAGCTACATTAAAAAAAAATAAAAGAAACAACAAAAATAAGTGTTAAAATTCACTAAATATTTAACATACCCCTTGGAATAAGACGCGGTGTAGGGGCCAAGATTTTTCTTCAATATCCTCCACAGTGCTGGCAGGCTAAAAAATGATAAATAGTAGAAATCAAATCAATGTATAATCAACTTCTATGTATATCAAATATAATTAGATTTTAGATCATCGGTATACAAAGAATTAAAATCAATTGGTAAAAAGTATTGAAAAAAAAAGGAAAGATGCGCGGGTTCGAGCCCAGGTACTGGCAATGCCTATGGGGCATTGTGATGGCCACACATGCCCCTGCTCGTTAGTGGTGGCTAAAAACTTGTGAGCGCTACATCACTTGCCCCATTGTCCGTCATTGACTGGAAAGGGGGTCATTTTTTTGGGGGTAATATTTACAAATTAAACTTTTCATCTGCTTACACTCTTTATCATAAATAAAGAATCCTTCTCTCTCAAAAAGTAAATGAATGAACATATAACCTTGAAACGATGTACGTAATAAAAAATGAAAACCATACTAACCGTGCAAAAGCAAGAGGCAAATCTGCTCTTAATTTTTAAGGTTGGACACATACTTGATACAGGTCTTAACTATAAGCTAACTCCTTTACTCTATTCAGCCTTGCCTTTTCTGTCTTTGTCTTCTTTTATGAGCAGCTGAAATAGGTTAAAAACAAAAACATTATCAGAAACAGTGTCATTTAAAGTAATATAGAGGAATGAAAAGTGAAATATGCAAATATAAATCCATATAAATTATAAAAAAAACCAAGCAATAGTTTCCAATTAAAACGGCCAAGACAATATAAGTTTGAAATGAAACCTATTAACTATTGGACAATAGGGTTTCAATTCCCTTTAAATTATAAATATGTGTCAGCTAAATCTTATGTACCAAGTTGGATCAAGAATCGTAAATGGTTTACTTTTATATGTGTTTTGTAGGCGTTCTCACAATACAAACTTTCGTGCAATAAATCCTTGAAATACTAATGTCAACAAAATAACTTTAATATGCACATTATGTACAAAAGTATAACTTTGAGGTTTCACAACGTGGAGACATCAGCCACACATCCGCCATTCCTCTCTCTCAACTGCTTTCGCGCTCTTTTACCCATGTGACCTCACCTTTACTAATCTCGTGATTCTCACGTGACAAGAATCAAAGTGTAGCCAGAAAACCTTAGCGGCACAACATAATAAAAAAATTTTGGGTGGGCCCCTGACCACCTGTGAGTAGTAATATTTTCGCCATTTAACATCGTGAGAGTGTACTCAAAAACTACCTAAAGCGTCATGCTTCTAACTTCACGGGAAGTTTGAGCAGCAGTGATGAGTCATTCAGTCAGTCTGTCAGTCAGTGAGGGTTTTGGCTTTTATTAGTATAGATTTAATGTGTTGACCTTTACTGTTGTGTCACGCTGACCCTTTGCATTTTATTTCCTACAGTTTCGTCCGTCACACATGCATGTGACATGAACGGGGCACAAATATATTTAAATAAAAGTCAAAACTAAATTTAACTGATATCGATTTGTACCAAAGCCGAAGTAAATATCTCGCTATTGAATAGGCCTAACAATTAAGTTAGGCCTCACTATTGAGCTGGCCTAAGTTTTGATATAGGCCTCGCTTTTAAACTGAGAGAGAGAGAGAGAGAAAGAGACAGAGAGAGAAAGAGAGAGAGAGAGAGAAAGAGACAGAGAGAGAAAGAGAGAGAGAGAGAGAAAGAGACAGAGAGAGAAAGAGAGAGAGAGAGGGAGAGAGAAAGAAAGAAAGAGAGAGAGAGAGAGAGAGAGAGAGAGAGAGAGAGAGAGAGAGAGAGAGAGAGAGAGAGAGA
This sequence comes from Ampullaceana balthica, assembly GCA_944989445.1. Lineage (NCBI taxonomy): Eukaryota > Metazoa > Mollusca > Gastropoda > Lymnaeidae > Ampullaceana > Ampullaceana balthica. The sequence continues at coordinate 1,531,669 of CALYLW010000146.1, read as the reverse complement.
GAGAGAGAGAGAGAGAGAGAGTAACAATGTCTTGCAGTCATGTATTTAGTTTCATAGTTCTATTCGAAACGCTAAAGTAGCCCCCTGCCAATAACAAAGGATCATTATTTCTACCGCTTAATATAAAAAACAATGTAGCTGCAAAAACGCGAAGTCTAGACGAACGAAACCAGATCAAATTACAGTTGAAATAATGGGCCTTAATTACTATGCTGTGACTTCAACATTTAAAGCATATTGCCACAAATATCAACCGGCGCGGGCTACAAATGGCGAAAGTCAAAACAGCGACTGTCATAAAGGCGACCTTACAATAGAGCTTTTTTCAAAACAGCTACTGTCCCAACAGCTACCACATAATAGCGACAGTAATAAAAGAGCGATTGTCATAACGGTGACTTCACAGCATAGCTATTCTTGTCCAACCGTTCACCTAACACAGTGGTTCCCAAACGTTTTTGACCCATGGACCCCTTTCCATAGTGAAAACTTGCCCACAGAACCCAAGTGAAAAAATTACATGAATGCCTAGTACAAAAATTATAAATAAATCAAACATCCAGAAACATAAATTTTTTGACTATAAATCCCTTAAGTATGAGACATTACTAAAAGCATTGATTATGTTCAATATAATGCGTACCGTGCGACTGACCCCTGTGACATCGAGGGCTGGAGAGAAACTCCAGTGACCCGTGGAGGTCAACTATAGCAGACGGCTACACATGCTACTTAGAGACACATAGAGATAAACTAAAAATTCTTTAATTTAATTACGGTACATTCTATCGATCTGAAATTTTTATACAATACATTGTCATGTGACACAAGTCTATGTACAAGATTTCAGCTCCATAGGATCATGGGAAGAGGGTCATTTTAGACTATTATTTTTCCGCGAGTTGGACCACGTCCGACAGAACGACAAGACGGTGAAGTTAATATAAGGGATTTTTAAAAAAGCAAAATTTTTATGAAGTGTTTATAACTTTTGTTGAAAATAAAATTTAAAACAATTATTGACTTGGATTAACATGATTAGATTTTAAGAGTGTGTTTATTTTCTACCAAATAAGAAGACCAAAAAGCAGTTAAAACTGCTGTACAATAACCCATAATGCAGAATATAATATTTGGATCTGTTTTTGTAACCAGAAATTGTGGTATTCTACTTTCAACTTTTTAAAAATTCCTCAATTTATGGATATTTCAATAAGCTGCTCTTGTCTTAGTATGTATTCATCTGTGTTAGGCATATAAGTTTGTCCATGCGCAAAGGAGTTCAACTGCCAGTCAGGAATGTAGAAGTGAAGTATGTCTTTAAATCTTTTGTCCAGGACTGCATGAAAAAGCAGCACACACCGCCTCCCACTTAATTAATCGACTGCATCTATGTCTGACGTCTATCGAGCTTTCTGCAAAACATATTTGACTGAAGTTATAGCAGTTATAATTTTATTTGCTTACAGAATTGTTTACAATAACAAACTTTTACCTTTTAAAATGTATTATACAGAGTGTCCCACAAAATTATCGTCGCAGGGCAAGGGATGTGGACAACAACAACAACAACAACAGCAAAAACAACACAAATAACAAAAACAACAACAGCAACAACAACAGCATTAACAACAACAAAAACAACAACAGCAACAAAAACAAAACAAATGCAAAACAACAACAACAAAAAACACAACAACAGCAAAACAACAACAACAAAACAACAACAAAAAAACAACAAAACAACAACAGCAACAACAACAAAACAAAAACAACAAAACAACAACAACAAAACAACAACTACAACAACAACAGCAACAACAACAAAGCAACAACAACAAAACAACAACAATAACAACAACCACAAAACAATAACCACAAAACAACAACAACAAAACAACAACAAAAAACAACAACAACAAAACAACAACAACAATAACAGCAACAAAAAACAAACAACACTTAAAACTCTTGCCACTACCCCCAGGACCATCAAGGAAAACGTATTTAACAGAATTGTCATTAGAATAAGCGGCAGGCATCACTTCAAGATGGGAACAACATACTGAATTATGACAAAAAAACTGCACCAAAATAACTCGTTTTGAACCTTCGCGTAATATGTAAAGTTTTCTCCGCTAGTGATTGGCTGTAGGAGTCATAAGTGTTTGAGGTACCAATCGCTATAGATGACGGGACAGAACGGACAGAAAGGACAGAAACTTGCCTTTTATTATATAGGATGATTTTGTGTCACAATTTTGTGTTCTTTGTTGAGCTTATTTATAGTGATACAAAGTGAAGTAAAGCCACCAGATAAAAGCCGCCACTTATTTTAATCGAATGAACGGCTTTGAACATTCCTTGGCCAAATTGAATTTATGCGCTAGAATTTCCAGTTAAAGCTTTATTGTTTGACCACATTGACCGCTTATTTGTGCTTGTGGCTTGTCAATGTCGCCCTTTTGTTTCCGAGCTTTTCAATGTTGACTACGTCATCTAGGATGATGTAAACAAAGGTTAAGTTGCGTGTTTTCTTACGAGCGACGAGCTAAAGGGTGAATCTTCGGTCCGTGTAAACTGATCATCATATTTTAAAATTGCTTCTTTGTAATTTTTGACATGTGTATTTCACATTGCTAATTGTATAGACCATACAACATTATTTAATAACTAAATAAATAGATTAACTTATTTAAAATTTGACCAGTCTTAATATAACTGTTGCAAATTATTATATAAATAAAGGTAACAGCTAACAGATGTAATGTACAATTCCGTATTTTGTGTAGTGCTCTTAGAAAAAATATACTTGTTTAAAGAAATAAAAAATTGAAAATACCCTAATTAGTAAAATTATCAAGATTTTATGAAGAGTAAAATTCGAGATATATTCAGCTTTGTTATGTGCCATGATAACGCAATAAACCTTTGAAAATCTGTAAAATATCACCCCCACACAGCCCCTCATCATCAACTTCATTGCTCGCCATCACGCAGCAGAGGTATGGGCCACCAATCAAACATCTCAATAGTTTTCTGTCCTGAGCTATGTTATATATATATGTTATGTGTTATATGTTATGGGCTATGATATATATATATATGTTTCAAGTTGTACCGCATCTTTGCAGTAACAGCTTCTAAGATGTCAGGCTTCTCATTGTCGTAATATTTTCAAAGAGGCTAGAGAGTTCCACTTCAGTTCCTGTCTGAAGACATCGGTGAACGGTTCGCGCTACTCAAACCAATCTGCTCATCCTGACAGATTCTTCAACAGGAAGTTATAAACATGACAGCAAGCTGTGATACTTCATCCGAATAAATATTTTTTTTAAAATTTAAGCACTAGAAAATATACTGCTAACAATTAATATCGATTAAGATTGAATTTCTCACCTACATAATTCACTTGGTTTACACACATACAAAGCAGTCTCGTTAAAAGAAATAGAATCATTTCAAAATAAAAGGAAACATTTTACCTTCTATTTAACACAAGTTTTAATTTTGAATAAATCTGTTCAAAAATTAATACGTTATACTGATTTGGAAACGAATAATTACGCCAATCTTACATTCTCGTCTCGTCTTCTATGTAACACAAGATTTAAATTATGAATAAATATGTACAAAAATGAATACGTTGTACTTTGAAAGGAATCGAATAATTATGCCTATCTTACATTCTCGTCTTGTCATGAGTTGAAATCTAGATTTTACTTAGCCCACCACACCTCCCCAAACTTTTCTCGTGTCACAAATTAACATTGTTCTTTAGATTGATTCCCCATGCCCATTCACTACTTCTATTAGCTACATCTAGTAAACCTTCCTGCTTGACTAGAATATTTTTAATCAGCAGGGTATAAATCTCGAAAAAAAAATATAATTGGCGCCCATACTGTCATTTTTGTAGAAATGAGGAATTGAAAGGAAATCCTTGTGTATGCGAATGGTTTATTTTGTCCCCTTTAAAGCATTTGAATAAAAGCGTATTTTTTATCCATTTAGGGAACATTTAAATGTATATATTAAATATATGAACAAACTCGGTGACAAAATTGACTTAAAATTAAATATATTTCACTTCACAAAAAGTGTCGATAAATATTACATCACCAAGCTTGAATTGTATACTAAATACTAAAGAAATGATAGGAGATAATAAAATATAAGGAAGAAACGATTGAGAACTGGTTTGGTGATGAAGCCGCTTTTGCGAGTTTAGAGTCAGATTACATTCATTGACGTCATATCATAAAATTGAAAGCACATTTAGCAATTACCAACTGTGTGAGTGTTGGCCACCCATAGTCCTCACCAACGAGCACGTGATCACATTGTTTTCTTGCTCATTACGAGGAAGGTTTCACCAACTGCTGCTACAAGCAGCGGGCTATAAAGAGAAGAGCATTGCAGAGACAAGACACTTTGGTGGTAAGGTTAAACTCCACATTGAACTGCTCATCTCCCGTATCTATTGAAAATGCTGAAACTGATCTTCGCCTTGTTTTGCGTCGTTAGCTTCTGTGGTAAGTTCAATGTTTGTTGTTAAGATAGGAAAGTAAAAATATAGGGATAAAAGAGAAAAAAAAACAACCAAACCCGTATGTATTTATCCAAAGAGCAGCGCTGTAGAACTGACATGCGGTGTCTTTGTATCTTGTTTGAAATTTGCTGCTTAGGTTATTTCCCAAGATTGTCCGATTCTTAAAGCCTCCTACATTCACGTGGCTAGTAGCGGTGAACTTTACTGTACCTTAAATTCGAAATTTTCTTTTTTCGAAATTAATTCCCAAGAATACAAGTAGTTGTTGCTTTAAGCTTACCGTCTGGTTAATTTTTTTTAAATAATAGTTTTATTTGTTGTTGTCGATTTGATTATACATCGTCCATTGGAACAATATTTACATGTTATCTATGCCCTGTGGCGTTGGTGTTTGTTTTTTCATTGCTTATAAGACAAATGGTTAGATTGTAAAAAAAGAGTGTTTTGGCAAACGACTTTTCCTGATCTGTCATATGGACGTTGCAGTCTGTCATGTGGACGTTTCAGTCCGTCATCTGTTTGGTTCACGGGTTGATGCGTCATTCCGTACAGTAAGGCAGCAGGAGACTTGGTAATCTGTGGCTGATAATTAAGCGTATCCTTATAAGGCTTTCTTTGAACGCCATAGAACATCTTTCCACGCTAAAGCTCACTATAGGCGAGTCACTATACCTCATTTGTACTCTGAAGGAATTTCAGCTGAATTACGTGAAGCGGTTCAGTGTGGCTGGTACAGAACTTCTGTTTCCATAGTGCAAACGAAGATTTCGTTCTACTTGCAAGCACTGAAAAATGTATGTACAGGTACTCTGCCCTTAGAGTGTGCCTCTGTGCAAGTTTAGAGTGTGCCTCTGTGCAAGTTTAGAGTGTGCCTCTGTTCAAGTTTAGAGTGTGCCTCTGTGCAAGTTTAGAGTGTGCGGCTTTGCAAGTTTAGAGTGTGCCTCTGTGTAAATTTAGAGTGTGCCTATGTTCAAGTTTAGAGTGTGCGGCTTTGCAAGTTTAGAGTGTGCTTCTGTGCAAATTTAGAGTACAAATCGTCAGCAAAGATAATTTTCTTGATTGTGATTCACTTAAACTTAATTTTTATTGCCTTTAGCTTCGTTACATTGATGGCTTATGTGTACAATATATAAGGGAATATATAAATTACTAGAGATATACCCGCGCTTTGAAGCGGAAGTGTTGTGACTTAAACGTTCAATTACGAAGGTTAAAATATATCACTTATTGTTTGTTAAGTATCTCTCTGTATGCGATGATTTAAGTTAGGTTTTCTGGTTTAAATATACAATTATGTCCTGAATTTACTATTGAGAATGAAAATTATAGTTCTATATACATATAACAATTTAATTCTATAATATTGAGACAATTTACGTAAACTAAAGAGCACTGCGGAAGTAAAATAAAAATTCAATCAGGTACAGATGTAATTTAAAAACATTCATAGCAAAATAACTCAAAGCTATAGAGCAGGCTTACCAAAGATTGGTATTTGGATTAAAACGTATATAGCGTTTCACACGCTTAAAGAATTTAAAGGATAGAAGGCTAATTTATCCATAAACACAACAAAGCAAAACAAAGAGGAAAATAATTTTAAAAATCCCCATACAAAATAAGATAAGACTATTTGCATAAATAGTTTACACATTTTATGAGACGTCCTATATTACCGATGGAGTCAAATATCTACAATGGTGTTATTTCACCAAGGAGTAAAATTCATTGTTTATTTCTGTTTTCCGATGAGAGATTATATTTTATCAATTCGATCATCCGCATCTTTTTTTTTCCATTAATAGATGCTGGATATAACATTTTTTATTTGTCAAGTTAAATTTAAAATTCAGAATTTACGTTTTTATTATTATTATTATTGAAAAGTTATGTTAAACAGAGATAAAAGATTTTAAAGAAAAAATTTCGTTTGGTACCCCGGGCACGATATGGGTTATACGGCTTCTGTGTTTTACGTTCGGTCTTGATCTGTCCTTTAGTCCTGTGGCCTGTGATAAAATTATATTAATTTAACAAATATAATAGAACAAGATATTACTGTATATTATTATAACTTAAGTTGTGTCATGTTTTGGTTAATTATTTTAAGATATGATTAAAGCCTTCTATTCATATGAGAAGTTAGAAACTTAATGATAAGTGACTGAGGGATTAGGCCAAGGCGGCAAGACCTTTAGTGTAATAAATAAACACAATCGACTTTTTTTCCAAAAGATCTTTACCACTCTCGTCTTTTTTAAAAAGCTCATATATATTTACGACACTGCATCTTCACACAATTGTAGGTAATACTATATGTATTTGTAATAGCGTATAAAGACATAAAGAAATATGGTACTACCCCCCCCCCGGCCCCATCAAAAAGGCAAAAGCTACTTAACCTAAAGCATCAATTAACTAAGTGTTATAAATGAAAATTACTTTTTAACATACTTGATAGAATCTAAAGCAGGCGTATTAAAAAGAATTCAAGAAAATGAGCGCACCGTATTTAAACAATACAAGGTTATAGAAATCTTCTGGCTTAAAATAAATTCATCTTATAACATACAGGACCAAACATAACTCTACTTTTTTTTAACGTATTTATAGTTGTTTTAATAGGGATACAATATTTGAATTGTTGTATATTTTTGTCTTCATTTACGATTTAAAATAAACTCCGGTGGCCAAAGTTTAAATTGTATAAGTGTATAGATGACGTAAACTGTATTTTACGTGCAAGTTTATTTATTGACGTGGGCCATCGCTTTCAACAAAAAAAAGTAAACTCACAAATGAAAGAATTCGGTTTTTATTTAATGTCAAGTTATGATCTAAAACAAAACAAAATTTGCTATTTCATTCGCACATGTTAACATATTAATCCTATGCATCGTGTAAAAATTGTAATAAAGTATTTTAAAAGCATCCATAATATAATAATGTACAAGTAAAATTTTTAAAAACCGTAAAAAACCAAGTTTTTCACTATAAATCCTTTATGTACGAGACGTAACTAAAAAATGTTCATTATAATACGCAGCGCCAGACCATCCAGAAATACAAAATTGCAGTTGTGTCGTAAAACATGTTTAATATAATGCGCACCGATAATATGTTTATAAAAAGAGTTGTCAATAAAATACGCACCTTATTGCGCGACAGAAAGGTTGTTCAATATAATACGCACAGCGACGCTCTATTTCAAAAAAAAGTAGCATGATACATAGGAAAATCAATCAAAAGTTTTGGCGACAAGCAAGGGCGGGCGGCCGCAGACACCACGAGTTAATATAAAGGATTTAATTTTAAAAAAACGTAAAAAAACAAGTTTTTGACTATAAATCCTTTATGTACTAGACGTAACTAAAAGAATGTTCATTATAAAGCGCAAGACCATCCAAAAATTCCAAAATTGCAGTTGTGTCGTAAAACATGTTTAATATAATGCGCACCGATCAGGAATATGTTTATAAAAAGTGTTGTCAATAAAATACGCACCTTATTGCGCGACAGAAAGGTTGTTCAATATAATACGCACCGCGACGCTCTATCTCAAAAAATAGCATGATACATAGGAATAAAAAAAATAATCTAAAAAATCAATAATTTAATTGCGGTCCATGCGATCGATCTGAAATTTTGAAACATTGTTTTTATTATCGGTACGAAACTGTCTGCAAAATTTCAGCTCGCTAGCTTACGAGCAAGTGGGTTAAAAATCGATCAAAAGTTTTGGCGACAAGGGCGGGTGGGCGGTCGGTCGGGCGGCCGCAGACACCACGAGTTGATATAAAGGATTTAAAAAGGACAATGCATTGTGCCGCAAAGCCAAAACAAATATAAATGTTATAATAATATGACACAGTTGAATTTGAAATGCGTACACGAAAATGTGCGCACCGTAATTTGACAATTCAAGATTTTTGAAAGCACACAGCTCTAAATAAAGTATAGAAAAAAAATACCGCAACAAAATGAATTCGTTTTGAATGCCCGTATGAAGCTGTTCAAAATGGAAATGAGATTTAATATTTCTCATCGTTGTTTCAACATTTTCTGATCTTTTAATTGATGGCTTTCGGGCAAAAGGGACAATTACAATAAATATACGTAAACAATCTACAGGTTAAAAGGAACCGTCCTGCCAAATTTGGCCCCCTTCCGTCATTTATTTTTCCGTGATACTGAAACTTATAGTCGAAAAGTGAAACATACAAACAGACAAACACCAACTGAGGTTTACATATTAGACTAGCGTATCACCCGTCAAAAATGACGGAAGTGTTCAGCTTAAATCTATTTATTTTGAAAATATGCACATTTTAGTGCGCCTACGGCGCCCACCTTTTTCAAAAGCCCAAATAACTTGTCCTTGTTTGATAAATACGAAATATTTAACTTTCTGAAATGTACACAAAGTAGTTTATAATAGGGGTTGTAGGGCGCCTACGGCAACCCCTTTGTTTTTTATTTTATAATTAGCCATCATCAAATCCTCTTTTTAATTTGTTACCTTTTCCAAAATTAAAATATGAGCTAAAACACTGACGTCATATAATATTTTTTACAGCGCATCTTTAATTTTCACACCTTTTGATGCTATGGGACAGTAATTTGTTGCGCTGCTCTCTAAAATTAGTAGCGTCACGGACAGACACTACGTGACATTGCAAATATTGTTATTTAATAATTATATTATATTAGATAGATAGACAGATAAATAGATAGAGGTAGATAGATAGAGACATAGATACAAAGATAGATAGATAGATAGATATATATAGATAGATAGATAGATAGATAGATGGATAAATAGATAGATAGATAGATAGATAGATAGATAGATAGATATAGATAGATAGATAGATAGATAGATAGATAGATAGATAGATAGATAGATAGATAGATAGATAGATAGATAGATAGATAGATAGATAGATAGATAGATAGATAGATAGATAGATAGATAGATAGATAGATAGATAGATAGATAGATAGATAGATAGATAGATAGATAGATAGATAGATAGATAGATAGATAGATAGATAGATAGATAGATAGATAGATAGATAGATAGATAGATAGATAGATAGATAGATAGATAGGTAGGTAGGTAGATAGATAGATAGATTAGATAGATGGACGGACGGACGGACGGACGGACGGACGGACGGACAGACAGACAGACAGACAGACAGACAGACAGACAGACAGATAGACAGACAGACAGATAGATAGATAGATAGATAGATAGATAGATAGATATATAGATAGATAGATAGATAGATAGATAGATAGACAGACAGACAGACAGACAGACAGACAGACAGACAGACAGACAGACAGACAGACAGATAGATAGATAGATAGATAGATAGATAGATAGATAGATAGATAGATGATAGATAGATAGATAGATAGATAGATAGATAGATAGATAGATAGATAGATAGATAGATAGATAGATAGATAGATAGATAGATAGATAGATAGATAGATAGATAGATAGATAGATAGATAGATAGATAGATAGATAGATAGATAGATAGATAGATAGATAGATAGATAGATAGATAGATAGATAGATAGATAGATAGATAGATCGATAGATCGATAGATAGATAGATAGATAGATAGATAGATAGATAGATAGATAGATAGATAGATAGATAGATAGATAGATAGATAGATAGATAGATAGATAGATAGATAGATAGATAGATAGATCGATAGATCGATAGATAGATAGATAGATAGATAGATAGATAGATAGATAGATAGATAGATAGATAGATAGATAGATAGATAGATAGATAGATAGATAGATAGATAGATAGATAGATAGATAGATAGATAGATAGATAGATAGATAGATAGATAGATAGATAGATCGATCGATAGATAGATCGATAGATAGATAGATCGATAGATAAGTAGGTAGGTAGTTAGGTAGATAGGTAGATAGGTAGATAGATACATGGAAAAATATGATTGACAAGCGCATGGAAGCATGAATAGAATTAATATGAAAAACATCTGTTTTGTATGATTAGCCTCCAACAGCGTCAGATCAGACGGCGATTGTTCGGAATTATTGTCTTGCAATTTACCATTGGAAATGATGAGAAACTATTTTCAAGCTGGAGTTCAAGAAGAATTCTGTCAGTGAGTACCATTTGTTTTTATAAATGTAAATTTACAAAAAAATATGTTAATCAAGTTTGCGCATTGGGAAAATTGTTTACATCCACTTGATCAGCGTGTACTACAGGATAGATTTGATGTGGGTTTTTGTGTGTAAATAAGATACATATTAAAGAAGGATTTTGTTATGAATTCTTAGTCATAGACTTTTTTTTTCAAAATTTTATCTTGAAAAAAAAACAAATTTTTAATGTATTGGAAAGAATTTTGTCAAAGCGATTAATCAGTTTACATAAGGAAAATGTTCAGGAAATTAGTTACATTATGAGATTATGTGCAAAAACAAAATAAATAAAAATTCTTACAATGTAAAATGATACGTTTTAAAATTATTTGTATGGACATATTCTTTATAAAAGCAATCTATCCTTCGTGCCTATTGGATTTAAAACGCTTACTTAAACTGTAAATAATATTTTTAACGTATTGTTATTAAAAGGTTGTTTGAAACAAGGCATAATATTTTTCTACAGGAAGAAAGAAGAATTCAAACAATGTGTCAGCCAAAACCTGCCACATTGTAATGTCGACAGCATTAGGAAAGCTTACAATGAGCTCTTGGAAACTGGGGAATTTTTGTGTTCCCCTGAAGCAAGAGAAGGTAATAAGCAATTATTTGATTCGTCGACATCTTTTACTAAAATGTGGTTCATCGTATAAATGAACAATTTGTCGAATTGAAATGTAAAAAAAAATTGTCGTACCAAAGTGTTTCATACTGAGTCTAAATGCTATATTTTTATAAATAAATATTTTCTTAAACATGTCATCCCAAAGATAGAGAGAGTTTATCTACGTTTATAGATAATAATTTATATTAAACAATTAAATTAATAAATAACACTGTTTTTAATCATTCACTGTAATATATGTATATATCAATATTTTTAGAGCATCATTTTATCGTTACCTGTTGAAATACATTTATTTTATGTTAGATTAATTTTTTAAAATAAACATTTGACAAAAATTTAGCCTATGCCATGCCTAGTAATCAACAGTTACATTCTTGGCTGCATTATAAACGTCTGACCTATTTCAATGCCATTCCCAGTAATGAACAGTGTAAGTCAGTCGGTTTGCATGACAAACATCACCAAGAAAGCGGAAATAGTCTCTGAAATAGCAGGATGTGCTCGGAATGCTCAGCTCGAAATTGAGGCTGCGCGTGAAGAGGAAGGAGGCAGTGCTGACTTATGCTCGTAATATATAGCTTAGATCAAAATAACCCTTAACTTTTAAGTGCTGTTGAGAAATAGTTCGTACCTTTTTTATGTTGAGTAACAATAATGAATTCAGCAACATGAAGAAGTAATGATTAATTTATTGTTCTAGTCCTAGGAGAAATTATAGAAAATAATGAATCTTTCCATAAAAATAAAGGCGCTTTGTGAAAATTTTAGGATTTAGAAGAAACATTATATATTATATTTTCTTTAAAAAAAAGATAATAATTTAGCGTGCGATAAATTTTGTATATACATGTAATCATTTTAGACATTGTATTTTGTGAATCGTATAAAATAATAAATCACCATAACATACACATTGACATTTTGAAAATATATTGAACATAAATGCAAATTGTATTCAATAAAACATAATTTGTAAAGATAATTAGTTTTTGGTCTTATAATAATTAAGAATTTTTATAATGTACACAAATTTACCAACATTTAGACGCTATTTTTGATTGACATGAATTTGGTCAAATTTTTAAAATAAAATATTTTTTTAGTTTAACAGTTTAAAAAAAAATTTCTAAACATTTATCATTGGTTAACTTTTGTTACATCTATTGATCATATCTTTAAATTTTACTTTTTAAATACTCTCTTAAATTTTATCCCGTAATTTTTTTTCTCCTAATAATTTAATTTTATTGTAACATTTATTTTAAATTGCCTCTATCTCATCAGAGTTTGGGACCGATATGCAACATGCGGCGTTTCGGTTCTCACTGGCAATTCTTGTATAGATGACAGCGATACACTACGTCAGCTTCTCATATTAGACGCTAATGAAGGGCGAAGTTGCCAGGTGCAAAAACGAAACCTGCGTAAGTTTAATGGGGCTTCAATATAATTCCAGTAGTTAAAGAAATGTATGCATATATATATATATATATATATATATATATATATATATATATATATATATATATATTATATATATATATATATATATATATATATATATATTATACATATATAAATATATATATATATATATATATATAGGGAAACTGGGGTAAAATGGGGTACTTTAGAATGAAACCCTATTAAAGTCACAAAAATAAATAAAATGATTACAAATAAATGTTGAAACATCAGAATACAACATAGACAACATTGTAACAAAACAACAAATGAAAAGGATGTAAATTAATTGATTTATTTAATTTTTTTTAAAAATAACATAGAAACCCCATTTTACCCCAAGCATGGGGCAAAACGGGATAATGGATGGGGGAAAATGGGGTAAAAGGAAGAACTCAATAGAAAAAAAAGAAGAAAATAAAAGATTAATCACTGCTAGTACATAGCTCACACAAAAAGTCAGGTTTTTTGTTTCTTTCATCAATGCCTGCAAAAGAATAATGGGCCCATCTGTGGCACTCAGTACATGAGACCGAACTCTCTGTGCTGCTGGAGTAAAGCGCCTCAAAATAGAGGCATGGTGTGTCTTCATTTGATTTTTTGACAGATTTCTTTTGCTTTGGATTCTTTTTTTCTTTGGCTTCCATTAAAGATCTTTTATAAGGCGAAGAAGTCAAAATAGCTGTTTTTCCTCTTTGTTTAGAAATACGTTTTATTTGAGCCTGTTTTGGTATGGGCAGCAAATGACGTGGCGAGATTGCAAAACTTGAAGGTTCAGTGGTTGATGTACTATATGAAGTTGAAGGTTCAGTGCTGGATGTGCTGCCGGTACATGAAGTGGAAGGTTCAGTGGTTGATGTACTATATGAAGTGGAAGGTACAGTGGTTGATGTACTATATGAAGTGGAAGGTACAGTGGTGGATGTGCTGCCGGTATTTGAAGTTGAAGGTTCAGTGGTGGATGTACTACATGAAGTGGAAGGTACAGTGGTGGATGTACTACATGAAGTGGAATGTTCAGTGGTTGATGTACTATATGAAGTGGAAGGTTCAGTGGTTGATGTACTATATGAAGTGGAAGGTACAGTGGTGGATGTGCTATATGAAGTGGAAGGTACAGTGGTGGATGTGCTACATGAAGTGGAAGGTACAGTGGTGGATGTACTACATGAAGTTGAAGGTACAGTGGTTGATGTGCTACCTGAAGGTTTAGTGGCAGTGGCAGAGACAGTGGTAAGGGCTGAATCCGTGGTAACAAACCTTTCAGTACCCTCAGTGATAATGCTCATGTCTGTTACTTCCGCTGCCATGAAATCAGCATCAGTAAATACTGACCTATCCACTGGCCAAATACCCGCTTTTTTAAATCCATTGATTGCATTAGTCATGGTAGCAGCATCACGATATGACGCACCAAACAGTGATGCAATTTGAAATTGCGTTACCACACGCCCAGGATTTGTTCTTAACCATTTCCTTAAATTGTGGTCATAAAATGTACTCAAGGGTTTCATAAACTAAATGTCAAGAGGTTGCATTTTGTGAGTGCAGTGTGGAGGCAAACAAAGGAGAATGACACCATTCTCTTTGACAATGTCAATAAGCTCTATGTTTCTAGTGTGTGTCGCATGTCCATCTAATATTAAAAGAACTGGTGAATCTTTTGTGGCTCCTGTGTATAATATAAATTTCTTTAGCCAATTTATAAATAAATCAGTCTGGATCCATCCACTTTGGTGGCATTCTGCCCAAGCACCAGGAGGTGCTCCATCCATCAACTCTGGTGGAATTCTGCCCAAGCACCAGGAGGTGCTCCATCCATCCACTTTGGTGGCATTCTGCCCAAGCACCAGGAGGTGCTCCATCCATCAACTCTGGTGGCATTCTGCCCAAGCACCAGGAGGTGCTCTATCCATCAACTCTGGTGGCATTCTGCCCAAGCACCAGGAGGTGCTCCATCCATCCACTTTGGTGGCATTCTGCCCAAGCACCAGGAGGTGCTCCATCCATCAACTCTGGTGGCATTCTGCCCAAGCACCAGGAGGTGCTCCATCCATCCACTTGGGTGGCATTCTGCCCAAGCACCAGGAGGTGCTCCATCCATCCACTTGGGTGGCATTCTGCCCAAGCACCAGGAGGTGCTCCATCCATCCACTTGGGTGGCATTCTGCCCAAGCACCAGGAGGTGCTCCATCCATCAACTCTGCCTTCATGCGCTGACGGGGAAAGATTAACATAGGTGGCATGTATCTCCCACTTGCCGAACAGCAAACTACTGCTGTAACAAGTTGACCCCTTTCTGCAGATGTAAGAGAGCAAACTTGCCTTTTTCCTTTTGTGGAAATAACTTTTGACAGCGACTTAGGGACAGTAGAAATGCCAGTTTCATCGACGTTCCATACTCTTTCGACATCAATTTTATTTTCGTCAATGACGTTCTCAAGAAGCCCAAAAAATGTATTAACGGCTACTTTATTAAAGCCCATTGCTCTGGCTGCAGATGTCGCTTCAGGCTTTCTCAGTGACAAATGTTTGGCATGTCTCAACATAAAACCCTGATACCAGTCGTAACCGGCCACCCCCAACTCTTTATTAAATTTATGAGCCTTATTTATTTTTTAACCGCCAGTTTTCTCAGCTCATAGGAGGTTAGGCCAAAAAGCATTTTCTCCATCTGCTGAACATACTGAACAAGTTCTGCCTCCTCTTCCAATGTAAAGATGGTTTTGAATGCTCCTAGCGCTGAAAAAAAAATTAACATTAAAAATTAGATATTAACTAAATGAAGATGCATTTCATACAAATTCATTTATTTAGAACATATGCCATAGCCTATTCATGTTAATTTTTCTGGCATTTAAAAATGTGAAAAATTCCTATATTAAGATTGTGTTTAATCCTTTTACTTACTCTTTTAGCAAGCAACCTCAATGTCATGATTTTTTTTTAAAATTTAGCCACTCTGCGTTCGATGGTTGACTGTGACGTACTATGCATGGTAGCTGCCCTTTTAAACCAATGATCAACATTGATCACAGACAGCACTGCCTGCTGCATGTCGGTTTCATTCCAAGTTTGGCGTTCAGATATTCTTTTATAATTTCTCATTTTTTAAAAGTTAATAATCTGAAACTGGGGTAAAATGGGGTAGAGTAGAGGGACGGTTTGGGAGCGGATGGAATGACAGTGTTGTTATTATGTATTGGAGGATTCCTGTTTCAATTAAAAGATAGATTCATCTAATGGTGTTTGATTTATTGAGTTCTAGTCTTGTGGGTAACAAATACCCTAGAACTCGACACTTACCTTATCTATTACAAACGCTCCTTCTTAACAGAAGTTTATTGCGTGCTATGATAAGTCATTTTTTTTTCTAGTCTTGCAATTTTTTTAAATAGATTTAGGAATGATTATAAAGTGTTGGTTTTTCTGGTTTGATTAGGACGCCAATTCCACGCCCGAATCGAAGAGAGGAAAAACGATCATTTATGTGTCATTTTGTTGTTGTTTTTTTTTACACATGGTAAAGGAAAGAAAAGTGTATTAATCCTTAAGTCTATTTGATGTACACTTCTCTTAGGGTTTATAAATAATTGCGTCAATCCATACATTATGCATGTACTAATAAAGGGCAAAGCCCTCATTCACTCACGAGAAGAAAGACACTTTGGGTAGTCATTGAGTGCGCTCTCCCGTTGGTAACTGGCAAAAATATATAAACAATTTTTTCAGTTATCATCCATTGGAGGCATTGAAAAACTACAGAAAGTTCAAAATTCAGCTGCCAGACATAGTTCTTAAGGCAAAAAAACGTGAACATGTTACTCGGCTACTTTACTCACTTCATTGGCTACCTATACAAGCTCGAATTGATTACAAACTGGATGTTCTCTTTCACAACTTCTTTTCTGACTAATCTCCTTCCTATCTTACTGAACTTCTGTCGGTCTACTGACCAAGTCGTCAGCTACGCTCTTCTGCAGACACACGTATTCTCTGTGTTCCTAAGACACGAACTAAAACTTTTGGCGAAAGGGCGTTCTCTTATTGTGCAGCCAAACAATGGAATTATCTACCATTACACATCCGTAGTATTCAACCTACCAAGTCCTTCGAGACTGCACTTAAGACGCATCTTTTCAAAATGTATTTACAAAATTAATGAAACGACATTTGTTTTAATGATTAGCGTAGCTTATGTGTAATGTACTGTCCTTTATGTTGTTATTGTGGTATGAATGGTTATTTAATTATTATATGTATGTTATGATCTCCATGTAAAGCGCTGTGAGCCCGGTTCCTTACTGGGATACAGCGCTATATAAATTAGCAATTATTATTATTATTATATGTCATTTCGCATTATGTTGAGCTATTTAAAAATTAGTTTAAACTTTGGCTATTGTTTAAATGGATGGATCTTGAACAAATTCGATTTATACAAACTTGATGACACATGTTACTCAAAAAAGTAGTGCAATTAACCCCTAATGTTCACTCTTTGTTTCCCGGGTGACAACAAACTTTATTTCTTCTTTGGTAAACATTTAATTCTTTATTCCTCATTTGATTATACGCGAATTGACAAATATTGACATATATTTATTATGATCCAGTTTTATATCAATAGGTGTTTTGAACTTTACATTTTACATTAATTGGGTCTGGGTGCCCTTAACGTCATTTAAACTTAAATATGCTGTATACTTATTAGTGTATTCACCCGATCGCCTTGAAACTTGTGGAAGTTTTTGAGTAGGTTCCAATAAAAATGTCTAACATAAACAGTTTTTAAAAACCTTTTCATAGTGGCCCCCGACCGCTAGTAAGTGATATCTATACTAATTATAGTAGCCAACGCCCGCTAATCACTAATACTCCAACTTCCCGCTTAGATACAAGCATGAAACCTTTGGAAATGTTTAGAACACTCCCGTAATGGTTACCATAATTTTTTTTTAAATAGCCATTCATTGTGGGCCGGTATCCCAGGAAAATGTAGTTTTATTACTTACTAGACGCCCCGCGGCGTAGCATACGCCGCAGACTTGCTCATGGAGAGTGCAAAGAAAGTGGAGAAATAACGGACACAAACTACAGCACGAAGAAATCAAAACAACGCGAGTGAACGTCGGTTGGGGTGGGGAGGGCGAATGCCAACTCATTGTTGGTTTCGAGAGGTTTCCATGCGAAATTCGGTACACCTCTAGCTTCTATGAAGTCAGCTATAAAACGATAATCGGTTTAAAATCAGAGTTACATAATCGATAATCGGTTAAAAAAAACAACAAAAAACAACAACACACAATTAAAACCTTAAACATGACTAACCCTCGCCAGGGTCGGTGAATCACAGTTTATGTTTAAGTGATGGTAGTATTAAATTGTAGGCGGGTAACAACAACCCCAGTGTGCATGTAATCGATAATCGGTTTTCAAAAATAAAACCCACGAAACAAAAACACGCAATTAACAACCCTAAATATGACTAACCCTCGCTAGGGTCGACCAATCACAGTTATGTTTAAGGGATGGTAGTATTAAATGGGAGGCGGGTAACAACAACCTCAGTCTGCTTGTCTCCATGTTTACTCGCTATTTTTAACTTACTTTGTGCTGCTTTTTGTGTATGTACTCTCACACGCCCCATCCGTTCTTTGCACTGTCTGTTATGAGCAAGTCTGCGGCGTATGCTACGCCGCGGGTCTCTCCAGAGTTCCTTCTTTTCATTCACTCACAGTCGTTTGACCAAACCCATCCCATTTTGACAACTGTGTCTTTCAGGAAGTCTTCACCAGTAACTAAATCATTAGCGGCGTATGCTGCGCCACGGGTTCAGCTATTGTTGGCAATAAAGGGGTAAAAGAACGGGCACATACAGACATTTTTAAAATTTAAAAAAAAACCAATATTTTCGCTGGGGCTTGAACCCAGGACCATCGACGTATGAGGCGGACGTAATAACCAGTACACTACAAATCTCACATTTACTGTGAAGGGACAATGCAAGTGAACGCAAGTGCATAGTTGCCACTTACTCACACTCCCCTTTTTTTTCATTTCATTACACCACGCTTGCTAACAGTGATTAGTTGACCCGAGTGAGGGTCATTCGTCATGCTCGGTTGCAAATACTTGCAGCTTGCTTGCCTCGCATGGTCCCATGAAGAGAATTATATATATAGATACCCGTTACATAAAAATTAAAATTTGACTGGATGGAAATTGACCGAAATCGGTACATAAAAAAAGCTGATTGGCATGTTAAAATACCATAGGGCATTAAACTCCCAATTTCCAATTCATTGATGCAAAGATCCCCCAATCGTTTTTTCATAAACGTTTAATATTGTGTTCCCCAATTCGAAATATTGACAAATATCGACACACTCTATCTTATCTTATCTTATCTTATCTATACAGACGCACCTTCTATGCAGAAGATAGTTGCGTCCACAGACCATGACAGATGATCTGTTGGCAAGTGATGCAGCATTCACATGCCATGGCTTTGTGGGTTCCACGCATTACCCAGCCGCCTAACTACATGTAGTGTTAGGTACCCATTCGGAGCGGGGTGACTCAGGGACGCCCTAGGCCCCGGGAACAAACCCTTGCCTTCACACGGGTTCTAAGCCGTGACCATCGGTACGATAGTCCAGTGCGCTGCCACTCGACCACCGCGTCCCCATGATTAAGTTTTAAATCAATTTTTTTGAAAAAATTACACCTTGCACCGATTTGGCAAATAGAGGAACAAAATAATGTAATAATTTTCCTTATATAAGTTGTATACACGTTATTTTATTCAGGTGATCGTAATTTGGGAAGTTGTTGATTACACTCCCGCAAATGTGTATGGCATAAAACGTTTGTAAAAATTCGACTTATTAAGGGCCGGGAGGTTAAATTATCATCTTTTACAATCATGAGCTAAATAAAAAGTATTTTAAACATTCGCTAACGTGTGTATGAATTGATCTTGACCAAACTTAGTACATATTCGAATCTTAAAATATTATACGGGATAGAAATGTCTATTGCTTCCTGCGCCACTGGCCTCAAATATTTTTTGTCATATTTTTTCCCCATTCAATGTTGTATGATCTTGACTGATGTTGACATATATTTCCCTCATGATTCAGATTGAAATATTTTGTTGAGGGACAAATCATGTCATTTAATTACAATTTAATTTTACATGATCTCGACAAATATTAACAACAACGATAAAAAAAAACTTTAAAAAACACAAAGTTTTTTACTATAAATCCTTGCAGCACGAGATATAACTTAAATTATGTTCATTATAATTCTATTAATACGCATCGCACGAAAATAGCAAAATCCAAAATTTTAGATATGTCTCGTAAAACATGTTTAACATAATTCGCACCGCGCGACAGACTAGCATTAAAATTAGAAGATCGGGAATAAATTTAAATAAAACTGTCGTCAATATAATACGCACCGCACCTCGCGGTATCTGGAAAAATATTTAAAAGGTTGTTTAATATAATACGCACCAAGACACTCTTGCACAGAAATTTACATGCCACATAGAGATACATAGAGATAACCTAAAAATGCATTAATTTAATTACAGTACATTCCATCAATCTGACATTTATAGATCATTTTTATCGTCGGCACCAGTTTGCCTGCAAAATGTCAGCTCGCTATCATACGAGGAAGTGGGTTGAAAATCGATCCAAAGCTTTTTCGGCAAACAAAAAATCAAGCAATCAACCAGACGCCACGAGTTAATATAAAGGATTTAGAAAATAACCTCCGTGATCAAATTGAAACCTATAGCTCGTATTTGGCACTTTGGCAGTAATTGGCCCGGGGACCCTGACTGTGTTTGTGTCGTAAATATGCTGTATAAATATTTATTTGATTTATTTGATGGTCTGTAAATTTTGAAAAAGGTTTTTGAGAACGCTCCAGGCAAATTTTTCTAGCTTACCAAATTTTTAAATTACAATTTTGTTATGCCGGTAACATGACATATTATTTTTCCTAACATGAGCTATGTCAATAAAATAATTAAAACTTGTGCTAATGTTAAAATGGAGGTATCTTCACCAAACATAGTACATGTTTCAAGTGGACAAGCAAACATGACAAGCTACTTCGAACACTGAAGGAAAAACTTAAAACTTCTTCAAATCTAGCCTACTTTGATCCATCAAAAGATACTCAAAAATTCGTAGATGCAAGTCCAGTTGGTATCTCAGCTATTTTAACACAGAGCACTCAAAACCAGCATCCCCAAACCGTTCAGTATGCTAGTAGAGCTCTCACACCAACTGAACAAAGATACTCTCAGACTGAGAAAGAAGCACTTGCAGTCACTTGGTCATGTGAACATTTTCACATTTATCTACATGGCTCTCCATTGTTCACCATCTACACTGATCACAAGCCATTAGTTACACTTTTTGGAAATTCTATGACCCAACTTCCAGCAAGAATTGAGAGATGGGTGGTGAGTCGTGAGATGCCAAGCTTACAACATGAAAATCAAGTACCAAATTGGTAAAGACAATCCTGCTGATTATATGAGCAGATACCGGCTCATCGTGTGCCAAGTACAAGAGAAGAGAAACTTGCTAAAAGATATATCCATTATTTAACGGACAATGCTATACCAAAGGCTATGAAATTACAAGTTTCTGATGAGAACGCTAAAGATCCTACTTTGCAAGCCGTCATCAAATCACTTGAAACAGGACAACGTTAAAGACGTACCACATCTGTCCCAGTTGAAGAAGTAAGAACATTTGATACACTCAAGCAATGTACACAAGAATTGACAGTCACTCAAGATGGAATTCTTCTCAAGTCCAAACAAATTGTCCTACCGACATCAATACAGAAACAAGCTGTTGACTTAGCACACAGTGGACACCAAGGGCAAACAAAGACAATAGCTTTGCTTCGTGAGAAATTTTGGTTCTAAGGCATGAATGCAGCTGTTGAGAAAAAGGTAAAAAAACTGCCTGGCTTGTCAAGTTGCAACCCCTACACCAGCAAGAGAACCACTTCTGATGTCCGAGCTTCCAAGTCGAGCATGGTCTAAACTAAGCGCTGATTTTGGTCATCTGCCAAATGGAAGACAATTACTGTTTGTCATCGATGAATATTCAAAGTATGTTGTAGTGGAAATTCTTGATAGTAATTCAGGAAGAGCTACAATACCTCGACTCGACAAAATAATCACCTTAATCCTCCAATGCCTTAATCCTGCAATGCCTTAATCCTCCAATGACTTAATCCTCCAATGCCTTAATCCTACAATGCATAAATAGAATACAAGACATTTGGAAGAATATTACTCAGAAGATAGAATTAATAATTAAATATTTAAAAAATCTTTTTTTTAAAAGGACACGCTTTTAACAGAATCACTACTTTTAGTTATGTCTCATATATAAGGGATTTATAGTCAAAAACTTTGTTTTTACAGCTATTTTTTAAAACTTATAATAAATAACTCTTTACAATTCACGTCTGATGCCCACACATCTTTTTTTACCTCTATTTTTTTTTATACCAAACACCTCATAAGCGCCCGCCTAACGTTTTATACCACGGTGATGTGTTCACATGCTGAACTCATGGATGTCAACAAACCAGACGGGTACCGATGGTTATATAAAGATAAACTAAAAATGCAATAATTTAAATACGGTACATTCGATCCATCTGAAATTTTTAATACAATGCATTGTCATCCAAGATCTATCTGTGGTGAAATTTTGAGATCTCTAGGTCCATCAGAAGTGGTTTAATTTTACGTTTCAAGATTTGAAGGATGAATACAACATACAAACAGAGTGACTTAAATAAAAGCGTGTAAAATCATGTAATTTTTACGGTCATGGCTGTTGAAGGGAGGACCATTATCAGTTTTGAGCTGATCAGGAAGACATAATTCTGCGTTTTTGGGATTTAGGCTTTAATTAAAATAAAACCAATGACTTTAAATATTAATTATTTTTTATTTTAAAAAAATCATTATAACATTATTTAAAGAGCGAATAGGTTATGTTTAAAAAGCACGGGAGGCCACTCATTCCAAGAAAATTAAAAAAATGTCTGTACTATATGTAAAATAAGACTGTGTCATACCAAATCTAAACATTTCATGAACCATTTAAATGAAGTATAACATACGAGATGAAATAAAACATGTTTTTTGCTCAGATTAAATACACTGATGGCTAGTATTACCACAGCTTCCATTATACACACCATTATATATATTTACGCTCAATTATGTAGCCTAACGCTAAGGGACATCACTCTGCTTTTTTTAAAAATTGGATAATCATTTTGGTTTCCAGATTAATATTAACACCCTCCACACTATTTATTAAATAATTGAACAATTTCATGCGGACGCTCGATAAGAGTTTATTTTGATGCAGTAATTTGGTGCGCTGCTTTCTAAAATTTCTCGCCGTAAAAAGATATAATATAACGACATTAATTTAGCTCATATTTTAAATTTGGAAAAGGGAACGATGTAAAAAGAGGATTTAAAGATTGTTAGTTATGAAATACTTTGTGTACATTTCAGGAAATTTAATATATCGTATTTAGTTTGCTGGCACCCCAGCACAACACCCTCAATTATCCCTGACTCACTCATTCCGTAACGCTCAAAGCACACTATTATTAAATTAACTAGCGCTGGCATCACTATTTACAACACAAATGCTGACGTCAAAGGTTCGTGCTATGTTTTGTTAATGTTAATCTGGAAACCAAAATGATTATGATTTTTTTTAAAAATCATAGTGATGTCACAGTCCTTAACATTTACTGTTATTTTTAGGTTATCTTTCACACTCTGAAACATACACATCATTGAAATTCTGCATATATATTAATACATTTCAAATATCCTCTAAAATATATTCGTAAGTACCAGAACAATAATTAACTTTTATATATATTTAATTATTTTCGTATTCATTTTTTTGGACTGTAGAAAAACTATAGAAGTGGGCGAAGATCCAATGGAAAGGAAGCGCAGGTTAGCAAGAGAACGTCAAACAAGATGGTGGGCTAAACAATCTCAGGAAACACTCGCTAAAATTAATGCTGAAAAATCGAATTGCATTTCAAACCGATGAGGAGGCAGCTACACGCCGAAAAACTCATTTAGACTATTCTTAAATAAGTACCATGGTAGTAAATGAACATTATGTTTTAAAATAAAACATTTAAATATGTGTTAAGCTGAAAACTATTGGCAAATGCGACATAATCGTAGTTACCATTGTAAATAATTTTTAATATTGATTCAAAGTTTCTGAAAATTATTTCGATTTTTTTTATTATTTAAAAAATAGTGATTTTAATCACTCATATTGTGAGTAGAAGTCTAAGTAGAAGTAAAATAAAGTGACATACGAAAGAAAAACGTTGAAATGTATTGCTATTTTATTTTAGATCAACATCAATTTCTTATCAAATTCAATGACATTTGCATTTGTTATATAACTAAATACATAAAAGTTTCAAAGTAAATATGATGAAATAGTTGGAAACAGCAAGATTTTCGACTGCCTCTCAGTGTGAAATAACTAAATTACGCGGGAGCTTTCGTAAAATTTTCCAATACCCAGTCCTTAACTTTTACTGTTATTTTAAAGGTTATCTTTCACAATCTAAAAAACATACACATCATTGAAATTCTGCATATATATTAATTGATTTCAAATATCCTCTAAAATATCTTCGTAAGTAAAAGAACAATAATTAACTTTTATATATATTTAACTATTTTCGTGTTCATTATTTTGGACTGTAGAAATACTATGGATGTGGGCGAAAAAGCAATGGAAAGGAAGCGCAGGCTGGCAAGAGAACTTCAAGCAAGATGGCGGGCTAAACAATCTCAGGAAACCCTCGCTAAAATTAATGCTGAAAAACGACGAAAATTAGAGCTGGAAACTGAAGAGCACGCAGATGCACGTCGAGAAGCAAATGCAGCTTCACAACGTAATCAAATTGCGCTTGAAACTCCATCACAAAAGCAAGCACGTCTAACAGCAAACTCAGCATCATATCAGCAAGCTCAAGAACGCATAAGTCAAGCAATTCAAGATGTTACAAGTAACTTCGATGAAGCAAATGTTGATTAACATCACGGCGGACCTTTTGATGCAATGTGTCAATTTTGTGACTCTCGACATTTTGCTGCAGAGCGTCAGGCAGACAAGAAAGTCACAAGCTGTTGCAGGAAGGGTCGCGTCAATTGCCAAAGCCTACAAATGTTGGCGGAACTGTACTGCAATATCCTACGTTTCTACAGCAGCTTCTCTTTTTTCCAACTCATCCACAATATAGACATTTTTTCGCGATAAGATCCGCTCATACAACAATGCCATCTCTTTCACATCAATGGGTGCAAAAATCATCGATTTTCCAGGACGCTGTCCTTATGTCTTCAAAATTCACGGCCAGACATGTCACCAAACATCCCATACTCTGCCAGTCAACGATCAAGCACCACAATATGCTCAATTGTATGTGCTTGATACTACAACTCAAGCAACTGACGTTCGTCAGCAGCATCAAGCAAACAAGGATTGCCGACAGGAAATTATGTATCAGCTTGATCGCTTTTCCGCGACAACAATCGGCTCGCACAATGTTACCAGCTAATGCACGAGATCGAGTCGCGAGAAGCACAGAATGCCGCTCAATTAGTACTTACCATTCTTACTGTTTAGATGGCCTTTTATCACGATCGACAGTATGATCAGAGGCGATACAATGCACCGACATCCAATGAGATCGCAATGGTCTTTGTGAATGAGGACGGAGAACCTCCCTTCGAGAGAGACATACACATCTATCCAAAAAATCCTCAAGATCCCAATCAAGCCTTCATCAAATTAAGCCCTAATATGGACCCCATGACTTACGCAATCATGTTTCCTTACTGCGAGGCAGGGTGGCAGCCATATTGGCAATGCGAGTCATACGAAGGTGCAACGCTCGCAGAAAAGCGTAGGAATGTCAGCATGTTGCAGTACAAAGTTGCTCTCACAGCAATTCGCGATGACTTCAGTCCGATTATGAGCACTGGGAAGCTCACGCAACAGTGGTTGGTAGATTCTTACCTTCAAGTAGAAGCCAACAATCTCAATTACATCAGGCAGAATCAGAAGCGAATACGAACAGAGCAATATCAAGGACTGGCTGATCATATTGCTAACTTAGCGGAGAATAAAAATGTTGCATTAGGCGTGTCTATCATCCCTCCATCGTCATTCAAAGACTCATCGCGTAACATGAGAGAGAGAGATGCTTCTACGCAATGTCAATTTTTGCAAAGTGGGGAGCACCTGACGTCTTCATCACATTTACGGCAAATCCAAGCTGGCCAGAGATCGTCGCCAACCTGCGACCTGGAGAGCAAACATGCGATCGTCCCGATTTTGTAGCAAGAGTGTTCAAACTGAAGCTTGATTCGTTGATGGAGGGCATTACAAAGCATGGAATCTTCGGACAATGTCTCGCTTTCGTGTACAGTATTGAGTTCCAGAAACGGGGCTGCCCACACGCTAATATCTTGCTAACATTGAGAGTGGAGGATAAATTCACCATGGCGCACAGAATTGATCAATACGTCAGCGCTGAAATTCCCCAGAATCAAGTCCGCGACTTCGGGAAATAGTCACGCTTTGTTTGATGCACGGTCCGTGTGGCTCTGCCAACTTACAAGCACCATGTATGGTCAATGGAAGTTGCAGTAAAAATTTCCCAAAAGAATTCAATGCAAACACAATTCCAAACGCAAGTGGTTATCCGATATATCGTCGTCGAAACAATGAGCGCGCAACAATCACAGGCGTGCAAATGCACAGTCGCAATGTCATTCCCTACAACCCCTATTTGACTCTCAAATATAACGCACACATAAACGTCGAGGTCTGCACATCACGTCATGCCATCAAGTACATCTACAAGTTCATTTTCAAAGGCTTTGATTGCGCCAACATATCCATCAGATCAGATGGAAATCCAGAATTGCGATACGATGAGCTTTCCAATTATATAAGTTGTCGTTACGTTAGCGCTCCGGAAGCGGTGTGGAGATTGCGAGAGTCACAAATGCATGATCGCAGTCATGCCATGATGCGTCTCAACGTTCACTTGCCAAATCAACAAACGGTTGTATTCGAAGCTGGGCACGAAGAGGAGGCGCTCTTAGCTGCACAAACTTGCAAAACTAAACTCGAACGATGGTTTAGCCTCAACGAGAATGATGAGGAAGCAAGACAGTGGCTTTACACGGATATACCCTACCATTACACTTTCACAAAAGGTCATTGGCAACAACGCAAGAGGGGAGGGAACAATGTGGTAGTGCGTATGTATACGGTCGGAATTAAGGACGAAGAGCGATTCTATTTACGAATGCTTCTTCTTCACGTGCGTGGAGCTACCAGCTTTGAATTTTTGCGAACGGTTGATGGTGTTGTTTATGAGTCATTCAAGGCAGCAGCATCAGCACGAGGATTACTTGAGTCTGACGACGAATGGACAAATTGTTTCAGAGATAGAGCCACATACCTTATGCCAAAGCAATTACGCGAGATGTTCGCTTATATCTGCGTATTTTGTATCCCTGCTGATGCTCCGAAAATGTGGGAAGATCATCTACCGGACATGATTCTTGACTACGCGCGACGTGACCCAGAGCACATATCTATCTACAAAGCGCTCCACAACATCAAAGCCATCTTCAAGCAGCACGGCAAATCGTGTAGCAAATTCAAACTAATAGAGCCCAAAGGAAATTTTACTGACAACCCTCCGGCGTACGATGCCGTCGAAGAGGCGCGAGAGGGAGCAGAGCGAATTGCACTTCTCACCGACCAACAGCTCAGTGCATTTAATCAAATAATTGCAGCAGTGGACGATGTGAATTCCACACAGCGATGTTTTTACATTGATGGACCGGGAGGCTCCGGTAAAACATTTCTTTACACGACGCTCATGTTATTCATTCGCGGTCGAAATCAATCTGTCTTGCCATTCGCGACAACCGGAATCGCTGCAAACTTTTGAAGGGTGTGAGGACAGTCCACAGTGGATTCAATTTGCCAGTTCCTTTGCTCGATACTTCAGTCTCATTAATGCGCTTAACATCCACAGAAGCTCAAATATTGCAGGAAGCAGCTCTCATTCTCATGGACGAGATCACAATGTTGCCAAAACATGGCTTGCGTTGCATCGATAAGCTTCTTCGTGAGATTACGGATGTTAACTTGCCATTTGGAGGAAAGGTTCTGGTGATTGGAGGAGATTTTCGTCAAACCTTACCTGTTGTTCCACGTGGTACTCGCACAGACATCATCGAGTGTTGCATCAAAACAAGTAGATTATGGAGACATTTCAAGCAATTGACATTGGTAACAAATATGAGAAGCAAGGGACAAAACGCTCATAATCAGTGGCTGTTACAAGTGGGATCCGGAATTTTAGAGCCAGTGTCGGGACTTTTTGATGAAGACGCAATTCAAATACCGCAGCAAATGGTTTCAACGCACGATTGTATTCGCAAATGTTCAACAGATGCCACTCGAAGAGCTTTCAAAGCGCGTGATTGTTGCACCGACAAATGCTCAGACACTCGCAATGAATCGTGAAATCATTGAGATGTTGGCTGGAGATCCTATGATTTATTACTCAGCAGATTTACTCAGCAAGAAGACCCCAGCGACAATCTCAATTTTCCAACAGAATTCTTGAATGAGTTGACCCCATCGGGTACGCCACCACATGTTCTTTTATTAAAAAGGGCACCATCATCATGCTTCTATGTAACTTGAACCCTAAGAAGGGTATGTGTAATGGAACAAGACTCATTGTGGAAGAGCTTTATAAAAGCAAGGATTATATCAGAATGCAATCGTGGTGACTTGGTATTAATTCCTCGCATCGATCTTGCACCGACGGATACTGTGTTACCTTTCATCTTCAAACGACGTCAATTTCCGATAACACCTGCATATACCATCACTATCATTAAGAGTCAGGGTCAGACATTCGATCACGTAGGAGTAAATCTTCAGACAGCTGTTTTCTCGCACGGAATGCTATAAGTCGCTTTGTCAAGGTCTCGCGATGCTCGAAATATCAAAGTACACTTTGAATCCAACTCATATCAAGGTCAACTACTTAATGATCTGAGAGTTTTTACGAGAAATGTCGTCTTCAA
Organism: Ampullaceana balthica; assembly: GCA_944989445.1. Classification (NCBI taxonomy): domain Eukaryota; kingdom Metazoa; phylum Mollusca; class Gastropoda; family Lymnaeidae; genus Ampullaceana; species Ampullaceana balthica. The sequence continues at coordinate 1,502,555 of CALYLW010000146.1, read as the reverse complement.
AGAGATTCTTTAAAAAACCAAAAATATTGTCACATAACATTAACAATGACGTCATTGTTTTAGCTCATATTTTAATTTGGGAAAAAGGAACGATGTAAAAAGAGGCTTTTAGGATTTTTAATATATATACGACAAGCTCCTGTCCGTCGTCACCATCGCCCAGGGATGTGTCCTGCCAAAAATCCAGTCCCAAAAGTCACAGAAGGCCACCGGTGGCAAGAGCTAAACATCATCAACAACAACAGAACCACCCGGCCCATTTTTGTTTGCCATACTGTCCTTTTCAGGACAACCCAAAAATTACTCCCCAATTAGCTTTTTCTTGTTACCGCCCACGAACAAACGACTTTTCCTTCCAATGTTTACTTACTGTCGTTGCTAATTAGTATTAGTCCCACCCTAACTAGATCTCTCTGCATTTCCTGTACAATACGAGCTATGTGTTTAATATTACGTATTTATCATACAAGGACAAGTTATGTGGGTTTTTGAAAAAGGTGGGCGCCGTAGGCGACCTTAAAAAAAGGGGGCGCCACAGGCGCCACGGCGCCTCAGCACAAACTAGTAAAATATAATGTTTTGAAAAATCCTCACCTTGGTGAAAGCTGTACTAGAATCTGCACCAACCGAAGGTCGCCCATTCACCAAAGAAAAAATTAATAAACTAGAACCAATTCAAGAACGAAAAACTATTTAAAAAAAAGAGATGCTTAATTCATTATTGGAGAATATTAGAAATTGACAAGAACAACGCTATTGGTTAAATCATTAAGCCTTGAAACACTAGAGCTGTAGTAGTCATATCTGTAGTAACTCAAGACCATTTTAAAAGATTTTTAAAAAATGTTAAGAGCCACATTGAAGCACCATAGGTCATGAAACCTGGTTTGGAAATCTTCCAGTAGTCAGTGTAACTTATCGTTCGTAAATTTTACGCGAGCCGCAACGTGAACACAGAGGAGCCGCGTGCGGCTCGCGAACCGCGGTTTGGCCACCGTCGCACTAGAGGATAGAAGAAATAAGAAAGTAGGAATTATGCATAGGTCAATGAATTCTATCTTGGAAATACAACACAAAGATAACCTAATACAACCCTCAGATAGACATGGGGAGAAAAACACTTTACTTATTCCGTGTGCAAAAACAAACACATACAAATTATCGTTCTTCTAGTCCGGAATTCGGGCGTTAATATGGCTGCCAGGGGAAACGAGGAGAATACACACTTAATCAACATTTAAAACTTAAATAAAATCTTTGACTAGTATCGTGTCCGTGATAACGACTAGAGAATCTTGCACGTTGCTTTTTACAGCCTATATACATTTCTGTTCTCTAAATAAAATTATATCTGGAATGTGTCTTTTAATACAATGTTTTGTTTTAGAAAGAAATCAAGAACTATTTTATCAAATTGCGGATAGAAAGTTTAAGTATTTGAACTGTATTTATCACTCAAATAATTTCCTATGTTAGGTCCATTGCTCACAACATGTATGTAAAAGTTATCTTTTTATTTTATAGTTCCAGACACGTCAATAAATATTTTATGCAAAGCCATGCACACGTTTTAAAGACGAAGATTTCTATCTCCCTCTGTCTCTCGCTCTCTCTCTCTCTCTCTCCCTCTCTCTCTCTCTCTCTCTCCGCACACAGAATGCAAGCGCGCCAATATAAACATACCTAAAAATTAAACTAGGCCTGACTATTGAACTAGGCCTGACTATTGAACTAGGCCTGACTATTGAACTAGGCCTGACTAATGAACTAGGCCTGACTATTGAACTAGGCCTGACTATTGAACTAGGCCTGACTATTGAACTAGGCCTGACTATTGAACTAGGCCTGACTATTGAACTAGGCCTGACTATTGAACTAGGCCTGACTATTGAACTAGGCCTGACTATTGAACTAGGCCTGACTATTGAACTAGGCCTGACTATTGAACTAGGCCTGACTATTGAACTAGGTCTTACTATTGAGCCAGGCCTTACTAATTAACTAGGCCAAATTATTGAACTAGGCCTGACTACTGAACTAGGCCTTACTATTGAGCCATGCCTTACTAATTAACTAGGTCAAATTATTTAACTAGGCCACATTATTGAACTAGGCCTGACTATTGAACTAGGTCTTACTATTGAGCCAGGCCTTACTAATTAACTAGGCCAAATTATTGAACTAGGCCTGACTACTGAACTAGGCCTTACTATTGAGCCAGGCCTTACTAATTAACCAGGTCAAATTATTTAACTAGGCCAAATTATTGAACTAGGCCTGACTATTGAACTAGGTCTTACTATTGAGCCAGGCCTTACTAACTAACTAGGCCAAATTATTGAACTAGGCCTGACTACTGAACTAGGCCTTAATATTGAGCAAGGCCTTACTAATTAACTAGGTCAAATTATTTAACTAGGCCAAATTATTGAACTAGGCCTGACTATTGAACTAGGCCTGACTACTGAACTAGGCCTGACTATTGAACTAGGCCTGACTACTGAACTAGGCCTGACTACTGAACTAGGCCTGACTACTGAACTAGGCCTGACTACTGAACTAGGCCTGACTATTGAACTAGGCCTGACTACTGAACTAGGCCTGACTACTGAACTAGGCCTGACTACTGAACTAGGCCTGACTACTGAACTAGGCCTGACTACTGAACTAGGCCTGACTACTGAACTAGGCCTGACTACTGAACTAGGCCTGACTACTGAACTAGGCCTGAATACTGAACTAGGCCTGACTACTGAACTAGGCCTGACTACTGAACTAGGCCTGACTACTGAACTAGGCCTGACTACTGAACTAGGCCTGACTACTGAACTAGGCCTGACTACTGACCTAGGCCTGACTACTGAACTAGGCCTGACTACTGAACTAGGCCTGACTACTGAACTAGGCCTGACTACTGAACTAGGCCTGACTACTGAAATAGGCCTGACTACCGAACTAGGCCTGACTACCGAACTAGGCATGACTACTGAACTAGGCCTGACTACTGAACTAGGCCTGACTACTGAACTAGGCCTGACTACTGAACTAGGCCTGACTACTGAACTAGGCCTGACTACTGAACTAGGCCTGACTACTGAACTAGGCCTGACTACTGAACTAGGCCTGACTATTGAACTAGGCCTGACTACTGAACTAGGCCTGACTACTGAACTAGGCCTGACTACTGAACTAGGCCTGACTACTGAACTAGGCCTTACTATTGAGCCAGGCCTGACTAATTAACTAGGCCAAATTATTGAACTAGGCCACATTATTGAACTAGGCCTGACTATTCAACTAGGTCTAAGTATTAAGCCAGACCTAACGAATAAGCCAGGACCCAATATTGAGTTTTCTATCCCTAACCATTGAGCCAGGTCTCATTAAGTTTTAATTAAGTCCTCATTATTAAACTGAGCCTCACTATTGAGCGAGGACTGACTATTGCGGTATGCTAATCATGTTATGCTCGGCAAATAATTTCAAATACTCCTTTTGTTTTGATTCTGCTGTTAGCAAACACAACATCGGAAAAGCAACGATGCCATGCACTCATGTACTTAATCTCAACGTTCTTTAAGATAACGCTCCAAGTACCCTCCCCCCAACTCCCCTGAGCCCCCCCCCAACTCCCCTGAGCCCCCCCTGCATATTACAGAGAATAGTCATTTCTACAGTATAAAATAAAACAACAACTATGTAACTGCTAAAACACGAAGACTAGATAAACTAATTCAAATAATGGCCCATAATTACTCTTTTGGGGATTTGCCCGTTTGTGGCATAAATATCAACCGATGCGAATGGTTCAATTATACGCCCTTCAAAAGTTTAGTTTCTCCTAATAATTCATACATCCCAGCTGTTACATAAACATTTGACGATCTAGTGATATTTTCAGAGCGCTCCGGTTGCCGGAGATTTTGTGAATGGTTTTTTTGTTGTTGTTGAAAGATCCTCATTTTGAAAGAGAGAGTGTAAAAGAGAGATGGCTTCCGTTGAACTTCATGTGGAGCCTCGAGCGTTGTTATGTCAATGGTGGGATGCTTTTTGCAGGCTGCTGTGTTTTACCATTAAAACTAAACACATATTTCGAAGGCCTGAGAGTAGCCTCTTAAGGCTTTGGCGCATACCTGGGCAACCTGCTCCATCTGCTGAGCAGTGCCACACAAGATTGTCTCAACGTGGGACTCTTTTTACCTCCCTAACCTCCCCGGCTATGTCTAGTGCGGGACATGACGTCAGCAGGTGTAAGACTGTCTCAGAGCGATGACGGCAGTTCGAGTCCCCATTTTTTACCATTACACACCCCTTTCTAAAAGCTTTTGTTCGATGCCTCGTGGAATTGAAGTACTAATTTACATGGGGAGTAGAGAGATGACTATAAATACAGGCCAAACATAGACTTATGGATAAGTCGTTATATGGGGATTTATTTCCAACCGTAAACAAATCAATTGGTATTAAAACTAGAGAGAACAAGCGGTTAGAGAAGACTCCAGTAAGAATAAAGATCCAAGCTTTGTCTCGTCATTCGCCAGATTATAAAATAATTTTGTGTCGCAATTTTAGTCGCAATGCTCTTTGTCGAGCTTATTGTTAGTGGTACAGCGTGAATTACTGCTACCAGTTAAAAGCCGTCACTTATTTTAATTGAATGAACGTCTACCGATGTTATTTGGCCAACTTGAATATTCTGCGCTAGAAATTTGCAGTTTGAGGTTCGTTGTTTTTACCGCATTGACAGCGTATTGGTTTTTGTGGCGTGGCTTTCTTTGCACTGCCGTCTTGTCTCCGAACTATTCAATGTTGACAATGGCATCTAGGATGATGTCAACCAATGTTTAGTTGCGTGCTTTCTTACGAGCTACAAGCTAAAGGGTGCACATTCACACAGTCTAAACTGATCATAATAGTATTAATATTCAAATTCACATAATTTTTACTTTGAAATTTGCATTTTACGTTTTTAATTTTATAGATCAGAAGATATTATTGATGAAATAAATACATAAATTAACGTTTACACATTTTTTAACAGTCTGAATATACAAGATGCACATTATTATGTAAATAAAGACAACAGAATTTTAATTAAGGTCAGTATTTTAATGTAGCGCTTCTATAAACTTGTATTCAGACATGAAATATTGATTTTAAGCAATTTAGTAAAATTATCAAGATTTTATGAACCGTAAAATTCGGTTATATTCAGTTTGATAGGTGCCATGATACCAAAAAAACCATTTGAAAAGCTGTATTACAAAACCCATAACTAGTCCGATATCATCACCTATACATTGCCCGCCACCACGCAGCTGAGGTATGGGTCACCAATCACTCATCGCCAAAGTTTTAGGTCCCGAACTATGTTATATAAATGTTTCAATTTGTAACGCATCTTTTGCGGTAACATCTTCTAAGTTCTCAGGCATCTCATTTGGCTACTATTTTCAACTAGCCTTGAGGGTTCCACTTCAGTGCCTGTCTGAAGACATTGGTAAGCGTTTCGCGCTACTCAAACCCATCTGCTCATCCTGACATATTCTTCAACAGGAAGTTGGAAACACGACTCTCTATAATACTTCATCAGAAATTAAAAAAAAATTTTTTTTAAATTTAAACACCAGAACACAGACCGATAACAGTTGACGTCAATTAGGATAGAACTCCTCACCAACATGATTTACATTGTTTACATTCGTACAAAGAAGTCTGGTTAACAGAAATACAATCTATTCAAAATGACTGTGAACCCTTCCAGCGTTTATTTAACACAAGGTTGAAATTATGAATAAATATGCACACAAATTACTACCTATGATTGTACTATGATGAGAATCGAATCCTTATGCCAATTTTAAATCCCCGTCTTGTAATGAATTGAAATCTAGATTTCACTATGCAACCACACACACTTGCTCGTTCTTTAGTTCTTTAGACTTTTTCTCATTCTCATTAACTTCTTCTATTAGCTAAAACTATTAAATCTCCTGCTTGACTAGAATATTTTCTAATCAGCAGGATATTAATCTCTACAACCGATATACTTGTCGCCCATAATGTGTTTTTTTTGTAGACATGTGGAGAGTGTGCAAATAATTTTTTGGTGCCATTTAGTGCATTTGAATAGAAGCGTGTTTGTTCAAAATCCCCTTTTAAAATCCAATTTGTATTACATTAAATTTAGAGAGCTTTTAAATGTATATATTCTATCAAATGTTAAAACAAACTCGATGATGACATTGACTTAAAATTAAATATATTTCACTTAACATAAAGTGTCAATAAATATTAAATCATCAAGGTTGAATTGTAAACTAACTAGTAAACGAAAGACAGGAGAGAATAAATTACAGTGGTAACTTGAGATACGAGCGCCCTAGCATACGAGTTATTTGAGATACGAGCTGTCGAGCGAGCGAAGTTTTGTTTTGAGATACGAGCGAAACTTGAGATACGAGCACTCTCAGGACCTGACGACCGATGAATTACAAGAGTTACAGTCGCAGCAGCTTTCGGGGGTTCTGCAAGATATTGGTTTTGAGGAAGAGCCAGAGGTTGAGGAGGTTATCTCAACAAGTGAGATAAAAGAGATCTTGGGAATGTGGGAGAGAGTTTCACAGTTCGTGGAAAAGAAACACGCCAAAAAGTTTGCCACTGGTCGTGCATCGGAGCTATTTAATTACACTTGCCTAATTCATTTAAACAGCATGCTGAAAGGAAGGAAGAAACAAACCACCTTGGACAGTTTTTTTTAAATCCGGCTGAAAAGGCAAAGACCAGTGAAGAGAAAAGCAGTGACTAAAATTAACCATAAGTAGCATTTAAGTTGTGTGTAAATTACATTTAAGTGACCAAAATACAAATATGTATGTACACTTTATAAAACCATTTTTTTTTCTTTCCATTCTCTTTTATTATGTTTTTATACCATATTTATAATTTATAAGCACAATTTTCTTGTTTAAAAAACACGTAACAAAAACAATTAGGGGTAGTAATTTTTTTGGCTGGAACGGATTAATGGCATTTCAATTAATTTCAATGGTGAAAATTGCTTTGAGATACGAGCAAATTGACATACGAGCAAGGTTATGGAAAGAATTAAACTCGTATCTCGAGGTATCATTGTATAAATAAAACGATTGAGAACTAGTTTGATAACACTGGTCTACAAATTTTCATTTTTTGATAACTGCAGACATAAAATGGGTGTTTCATACACAACTTTTCATGTTGATTACAAATATTTAATCCAAATGTTTGTACCACGTCAGATTTTTTGCAGTTCGAAATTTAATAATTATATATTAAATATATATTATTTGTATATTATAATATAGGGAAAAGTCAATAAAACAGCTACAAAATAAACGATAGATAAGAAACTTCAATTATGCAGAAAACTATTTTAATTTATTTAATTATTAACCAAAGCGTAAGATAAAAGCAGAATTACATATATTAATTATCTATTACTCTGTGAATTGTATTTTCAATGATTTTCGTTTTTGAGCAGCGCCAGGAGTATGGCGTTTCAAAGACCAGCAATAGTCTGCCTTCATATTCACATTCCATCGACCTTGGTATCGACTCTCCATTGCACAAATGTCCTGATGGAACCTTTCACCCTGCTCTTCACTGTATTCACCAAAACTAACAGGAAAATAGTCGACGTGGGCGTAAAAAAAGGGGCAACTTTACGCTCATGCGGCAACTCAAAGCCCGGAATTTGGCCACCGTGTTCTTAACAAGACTTTTGTAACTGTCTGACTTGAAGTTACCTGAGAAAATGTTGACAACATCTTCGAAAGCATTCCAGGCTTCCAGTTTAACCGTGGCCAATGTAGATATAAACTCCTCATCTTTCATTACTTCTCGGATCTGCGATCCAAAAAAGATATCCACAGTGAACTCTGCTTCATTTCTTTGTGGAAATGTTTTGGACAAGTATAGAAATGCAGAGCCAGTAAAATAAATAAAGTAAAAAAAAATGATTTTTAAAAACCACGTTTGTATAAGTGGACTAAAAAGAAGAAAATAATTTAAAACTTATAAGTTTAAGTACTTCGATTTAATATGACTAAAATCTTGGGGCGGGCGCTTATGAGGTTTAACATATGCGGTTCACTCATTCTCTCACTTATAGATCTCTCTTTTGCCCTCTAAATTATAAATCTTTAATTTGTATACCAAACACCCGCCCCACGTTTTTAGTTATATTAAATCGAAGTACTTGAACTTATAAGTTTTAAATTATTTTCTTCTTTTTAGTCCACTTATAAAAAAACAATGTTTTTTTAAAATAAATTTTTTACCGTTATTTATTTTATTCTTTTTATTCCACTAATAAAAACATGGTTTTTAAAAATATTCTTTTACCTCTATTTATTTTACCAAACACCTCATCAGTGCCCGCCTAACGCTTAATAACAAAGCGATGAGGTCACGGGTGAACTCGCCACTTGCAATTAAACTACGACAGGCGGGTACAGAGGCTTATATAAAGATAAACTAAGAAATGCATTAATTTAATTACGGTGCATTCGATCGAACTGAAAGTTTGATACAATGCATTGTAATCCAAGATCTATCTGTGGTTAAATTGTGAGATCTCTAGAAACATCAGAAATGGTTTACTTTTACGTTGGCAGATTTGAAAAATCTTGGAAAGACACAAAAACAATGGCACAGGAACGAAAGCGAGTTAAAAAAAACGTAGTATAAAACCTTCATTAACCACAATTTTTTATGGAATGGTGGAAGGAGAACTCTTATGGTGGCCACACTTTCTTGGCATAATGCTCAGAGTCTGCTCTGCTATCCCAGAGGCACAAAAAACATGGAAATTTTGCATATCCTCCTTGGAGCCCTAATATGATGGTTATGACCTTTGAATCTCCATATATAAACCACTTGTTCTGGTCATAATTCAAAGATCTGAGCAACAGTTTCATGTTTTCATACGTCTCTTTCAGTGTTACTGAATATGCCACAAGAAGTGATGATGCAGTGTATCCATTAAATAGAAGAACTGCTTTTATACTGCACTTTGATGAATCAATGAACAATCTCCACCTGTTGTGCCTGCTTCTTTTGTTGAATACAACAACATTCGTCATGCAAAAATAGTAGAAAATATGATTTGAAGGCTCACGCCAAATCATGGGCCCATCAAATGGCATATTTTTCATATATATATATATATATATATATATATATATATATATATATATATATATATATATATATATATATATATATATATATATATATATATTCTAATATATAAAACTCAGTTGTTTTTTGAATGTTTGTATGTTTGTATGTTTCACTTTTTCGACATTCTGTTAGACAGCCATGGAAAAGCCAAATGACGGACAGGGACCAAATTTGGCAGGACGGTTCCTTTTACCCTGAAGGTTGTTTTAAGTTAGTTTTTGTAATTGTCCCTTTTCCCCGAATGCCGTAAATTAAATAATCAGAAAATGCAGCGACAAAGAATAAAAAATTTAACCTCATTTCTGTATTGAACAAATTTAGGCGGACGTTCAAATGCCGTTCAAAGCGAGTTACTTTTGGTGACGTTTTTTTCCCCTATACTTTATTTTCAGCGGTGCGCATTCAAAAATATTATAATGTCTAATTACGGTGCGCACATTTTCCTGTACGCTTCATAATTTGAGCTGTGTAGTACAAAGAGTTGTCATTTTCTTTACTGTTACTTTCTATATATTAGATAGACACGTAAACATATTTATTTACAACTGCCACACGATGCATTAGATTTAATTGTTTACACGTTTAAATTTAATTGCGAATTTGTTTTAATTATTTTCTGTTCCATAACTCGACATTTAATAAAAACCTATTTATGTAATAACTGTGTCAGTATTTTTTTTAAGGCTTCATTTTTAGCGGTGCGCGTTCTAAAATATTTTATCGCCTGATTACTGTGCGCACATTTTCGTTTACGCATCTTAAATTTAGTTGTGTCCTATTAATATAACATTTATATTTTGTTTGTCTTTTACATAAACTATACACTTATTCTATTAAAACTTAGGCTGCCGGACCTATTAACATAAGTTGATTAAACTAAATAAAGTGATCCTGAAAACGCTTAATTATTTTGTATTGCGAATTGAATATGTTATATTCATACCTTTGATGATGGATTAACATAGGCCATTTTTAAAATCAATTATTGTCATGGTTGCACATGCGTTTTAAAAATAAAATTGATTTGTTTTGTTTGTTCTTTTAAAATTAGGAATATAGCCTAATTTCTGTATTTATCTGTATTATCTTTATCTCATAGACGCTGTTGCAAATATTGTATTAATTACAATTGTGTTACGATGCAGTGTCGTAAATAAATAAGAGCTTTTTTATTGACGACAGTGGCAGAGATCATTTGGAAAAATGTCAACAAAGCAGTGGCCATTTTTTAATGGATACAAACAAACAAACATAAAAATATCAACTGAGCTTTATATATATTTTTTAAAATTTATTTCAATTATTTTCACGATGCATTGTCTGAATATTTTACATGCAATGAATAAAATTGGGATTTTTTAAATTTTAATTCATAACTCGACATTTACTTAAAAACCATAGATGTAGCGAGTTTATTTTATGTTGAAAATCATGGCCTATGTCAAATAAACTTACACATTAAAACAGTTTACTTAAGCTTTATATATACTATACATTATAAACTGTCGCTAACGAACGTATTAACAAAACTTTACTAAATTTAATGAAGTGATCCTGAAAACGCTTAATTAATATGAATTGCGAATAGAATATGTTTTTATGTTCATTCCTTTGTATTCAGAATAGCATAGGCCATTTCTAAAATTGCCTTTTAACCATTTTTAAGATGCACTTATTAACAGACGGTTGATCCTTTTTTTTTCATTTTTATTTTATTTTTCAGATATAAAATCTGGTGTGTGTGTGCATTGAATATAATTTACAAAATATGATGCCTTATCCGAAATAGGCAACCAAAAAAAAGATTCCTTTTTGAAATTATACACATTGCTTATAAACCGTAAATATAAATCGTAAAATATAGAGACATAAAAAATGTTAAATATTATTTCCCTGTTAAAACAACTATGAATACGTCAAAAGGAGGAGTTATTTTGGTCCCGTACATTTACTTTATAACAAGACTTAATTTTATGCGGCCAGCTTTCTATATTGTCTAAATATGGTGTGCACATTATTTTGATATCATTTTAATACGAATGTTTTTTTTTAAAAAGTATTTTAGAAAGTACATTTATAATTTTGTTTATTTGCGCTATGAGTCACTTAGCTTTTGCCTTTTAAAGGGATAGTGCCACATGTTCTTTATCTCATAGACTTGGTTACAAATATTATATAACTTACAATTGTGATACGATGCAGTTTCGTAATTATATATTAAATTTTTGAGTGACGAGTGTGGTAGAGCTCTTTCGGAAAACCTATAAGTTATGTTAATTTTGTACAAGTGGGAATGACATTTTAAATTTAGTTATTATGGTCGGCAAGAGTCATTATTTAATAAATAATATCTTTTAAATAGTATGGTTATGTTAAAAGGCACTGCATTAAGTGAAAACAACTCTCACGGTAAAATGGCATATCTCTGTTTCTCATAAGATTTTAACTAAATAGATGAATCTGAAATTTAACTTGGCAAATAAAAATTGTAATAACCAGCAACTAATACTTGGATAAAGGGTCAGCACACTCCCGCTACAAATTGCGGGTATTTTTCTAGTGTATATATATATATATATATATATATATATATATATATATATATATATATATATATATAAACCATGTAAACACTTTTTGAATTTTTCTCAAAAACCTGACTTTATACACAAAAACAAAGCACATCAAAGTTTATCATTTTTAACAAGATTTCAGAAAATTATATTGTTTTACTTTCAGTTTTTTTTCATGTAGACCAGTGTAATAAAACCACTTTTGCAAGTTTAGAGTCAGAATACATTTCGTTGACGTCGTAACATTAAATGGAAGCAAATTTTGCAATTAACCATTGTGTGAATCTTGGCCACTGATAGTCCTGACTAACACACAATTGAAATGTCACCTTGTTCTCCTGCTCATTACGGGGAAATTTTCACCATCTGATGCAACAAGCAGGGGGCTATAAAAAGAAGACCGTTGCAGAGATAAAAACAACATTAGGTTAAAGGTCAAACTCCACATTGAACTGCTCATCTCCGTATCTAGTGAAAATGCTGAAACTGATCTTCGCCTTGTTTTGTGTCGTTAGCTTCTTTGGTGAGTTCAATGTTTGTTGTTGTGATAGGGAAGTACAAATATAGAACTGATAGAAAACAAAAATCATACCAACCCCGTTGTACTGATTCAAAGTGCAGCGGCGTAGCCCTATTTCGAAGTGTCTTGGTATCTTGTTTTCAATTGGCTGCTTCGTTTATGCCCCCAGATTGTCTTATTCTTAAAGCTTTCTACATACACGTGGCTAGTAACAGTGAAATTTAAAGTACGTTAACTTCAAAATTTCATTTTTCCAACTAAATCCAAGAATACGAGTAGTTGTGGCTTCAAGCGTTGCTTCTAAATTTTTTATTTTTTTATTTTTTTAATTTTGCGATGTCCCTAAGATGTCCGAACAGTTCTTAATTTAGAGACCTACACTTTTCTATATGCGATGAATGCTTCGATCCTGCATTACATTCTCTCAAAAAGGCAGACCTGGCCATGAACAATGTTAAGGATGTTTTTTGCAAGGCCCGTCTACTGTCTAAAGAGCAGTCGCTTTATTAACACATCTAAAGGCTGCTTTTTTGTCACTTCAGTGTCGATCAAAGTCAAAAGTATAATTTATCCGGTTTGATTATACGTCTCGATCATTTTGTTTGTCCTTCGGAACATTATTTACATCCTATCTAAGTGCTGTGGCCGTTTGTGTGTTTTTTTTTCATTGCTTATAAGACAAATGTTTGCATTGTCATGAATAGTGTTTTTTGCAAACGACCTTCCATGATATGTCAACTGGACGTTGCAGTCTGTTATCTGTATCCAAATCCTTGTAACGCTTTATTTGACCTCCAAGGAATATCTTTCCGCGTTTAAGCTCATTATAGAAGAGTCGCTTTACCTCATTGCACTCTAAACAAATTTCAGCTGAGGTAGGTGAAGGGCTTCAGTGCACTTTTTTCTAATGGGAAGCTGGTAGAGAAATTTTAGTTTACATGGTGCAAACGAAAATTTCGTTTTCTTGCATGAACTGGAAAATGTATCTACTCTGCATTTTAAGTGTGCGCCTGGTCTAGTTTAGAGTTCACAATCGTCAGCAAGGAGTAGTTTCTTGGTTGGGATTCATTTAACTTTTTTGTTATTACCTTTAGCCTTCCGAGATTGAACAAACGACCATCAGTGCGATAGCTTATGTTTTGAAGTATATAAATGAATAAATACATAATCTACATCTTTAAATATATATATAATAGACAGATAGACAGATATATGGAAACAATATATGAATAGATAAACAGACAGACGGGCTGCGGGTTGAAAATTAAAAGTAAAAATGACACACTTCCCATGATGTTATCGAGCTGAAATTTTGCACATAGACTTGTGTCACCTAACAATGCATTGAAGCAAAATTTCAGATCGATCGAAGCATTTGTAATTTATCTCTATGTAACTCTATATAGCCCTCTGTTTTTCTTTACATTTTACGTGTCACTGGAGTTCACTCCAGCCATCAACGACCACATCCTCGTATTTACCGCAAGCGAGTTCAGTCGCGTTCAGTTTGTAAATGTTTTTTGCGTGATGAGTATTATCAATATAAATAATTTGCAATCTCGGTCACGTCTGTCATGTATGTCTGTCTGTGACGCTACTAATTTTTGAAAGCAGCGCACCAAATTACTGCACCAAAAATAACACTTTTCGAACGTTCCGCATAAAATTGTTCAATATGATAATAAATGAATCAAATAAAAATAAATAAAAGTTCTTTATTACATTACTAGGTTGCGCTGGAGCGCCGTGGCACCTACGGCGCCCACTCTTTTACGGTGCCTACGGCGCCCACTTTTTTTTGTCAAAAGCCCAAGTAACTTAGCCTTGTTCAATAAATGCGAAATATTAAACTTGCAGAAATGTACACAAATATTTTATAATTATAAATCCTCAAATCCTATTTTTACATTGTTCCCTTTTCCAAAATTAAAATATAAGCTAAAACAATGACGTCATATATATATATTTTTTACAGCGCGTCTTTAATTTATAATTATTTTGCACACCTTTTTGCGCGCCTTCCGATGCAACCCTTGTATTAAAATATAAGCTCAAAAAATGACGGCATAGCATTACGGATCCTTCTTTCCTTCCTTCCAGTGACTTGGGCTATTATATTGTATATCTATTATTCTGATGTGTAGTTTTTCAAAAATTAATAGATTTCAGCTGAAATGTATTCATTTTGAAAACTTCCGTTATTTTTGACGGGTAATACACTAGTATTGAACATAATCAATACTTTTAGTTATGTCTCATATATCAGGGATATATAGTCAAAAACTTTGTTTTTACGGGGTTGTTTATTGTCTTAACAGCCTGCAACAGCCTCAGGTTTGGTGACAAGTGTTATAAATTAGGGTAATGCAATTTACCAATGGAAATGTTTGGAAACTTTAATGAAGACGGAGTTTACGAAGAATTCTGTCAGTGAGTACAATTCGTTTTTTAAAATCTATTTTAAAATATTTTTGTAAGTTTGCTTATTGACAAAATTGTTTAAATCAGCTAGATCAGCGTGGACTAGAGAATCTGCTTTATTGATGATTTTTTTGTTTAAAGAAGATCAACATTATAGATGGTATTTCTTATGAATTGTAAGTCATAGATTTTTTTTTCCAGATTTACAACTTTAAATCACAAGTTTTTGAATGTTTTGGAAATAATTTTTTGTTTCTTTTAAAGCTATTATTAAAATTACTTAATAAACGGAAACATTTTTAATGAAATGTTCATTTAATTCTTTACATTAATAACTGTGCATGTCTGCAAAACATTTTTATTCTTTAAAAAATGTAATATTATGTTTTTCAAATGATTTTTCTGTACATTTTCTGTATAGAGGCAATCGCTCGTTCGTTAGTGTCTATTCATTATAAAACGCTTACTTAAACTGTTAATAGTATTTTTAACGTATTGTTATTTAAAGTTTTTTTTAAAGCAAGTCATTCTATTTTTTCTAAAGGAAGAAAGAAGATTTCAAACAATGTGTCACCGAAAACCTCCAATATTGTACTGACGACAGCAATAGGGAAGCTTTCAATGACCTTTTGGAAAGTGGGGAATTTTTGTGTTCCCCTGAAGCAAGTGCAAGTAATAAACATTTTTTTAATCATGGACAATCGTATACTGCAATTTGATTTATTTCATTAAGGCAAAATTGTTGGAATTGAAAACTTACAATTACCTTTTTTGAAAATAGGAGAATTTGTGTGATCCCCTGAAGCAAATGCAGTAATGAGCAATTGTTTAACTCAATAAAAATCTTTTACTAAAATGTCATTCATCGTTTAAATGACAAATGTTTAAAATTGAAATTCTTTTAAAAAAATTACAAGTGGTACAAATCTTTTTCTGCAGAGTCTAAATACTACCTGATATTTTTAAAAATTAAAAATTTTCCAAAATCATGTCATCTCTCAGAGAGTGCAGCGTCATCTCTCAGAGAGTGCAGCGTCATCTCTCAGAGAGTGCAGCGTCATCTCTCAGAGAGTGCAGCGTCATCTCTCAGAGAGTGCAACGTCATCTCTCAGAGAGTGCAGCGTCATCTCTCAGAGAGTGCAGCGTCATCTCTCAGAGAGTGCAGCGTCATCTCTCAGAGAGTGCAGCGTCATCTCTCAGAGAGTGCAGCGTCATCTCTCAGAGAGTGCAGCGTCATCTCTCAGAGAGTGCAGCGTCATCTCTCAGAGAGTGCAGCGTCATCTCTCAGAGAGTGCAGCTACCTTAATTGACAATAATTCATATTAAACACTAAAATAACATCATGTCATCTCTCAGAGAGTGCAGCTACCTTAATTGACAATAACTCATATTAAACACTAAAATAACATCATGTCATCTCTCAGAGAGTGCAGCTACCTTAATTGACAATAACTCATATTAAACATTAAAATAACATCATGTCATCTCTCAGAGAGTGCAGCTACCTTAATTGACAATTATTCATATTAAACATTAAAATAACATCATGTCATCTCTCAGAGAGTGCAGCTACCTTAATTGACAATAATTCATATTAAACATTAAAATAACATCATGTCATCTCTCAGAGAGTGCAGCTACCTTAATTGACAATAACTCATATTAAACATTAAAATAACATCATATCATCTCTCAGAGAGTGCAGCTACCTTAATTGACAATAATTCATATTAAACATTAAAATAACATCATTTTTAAATTATTCACTTTAAAAAGATATATTAATATTTCATTTTGGAGCATCATTTTATCGTTATCTCAAGAAATATATTTATTTTATATTAGATTAATTCATGAAATAAATATTTGACAAAAATTTAGCCTATGTTATTCCAAGTAATCAACAGTTACATTCTTGTCTGTATTATAAACGCCTGACCTATTTTAATGTCATTCCCAGCAATCAACAGTTTAATTCAGACTGATTGTGTTACAAACGCTACCATGAAATTGGAAATCAACGATGAAATAGACAGTTGTGAACATAATGCCATGATGGAACTTGCTATTGCGTCTGAAGAGGACTATATCAGTGATGACTATTGCTCGTAATAAATAACTTCATCATTATAATAATATATAACTTAAATCATAATAATAATATATAACTTAAATCATAATAATAATATATAACTTAAATCATAATAATAATATATAACTTAAATCATAATAATAATATATAACTTAAATCATAATAATAATATATAACTTAAATCATAATAATAATATTTAACTTAAATCATAATAATAATATATAACTTAAATCATAATAATAATATATAACATAAATCATAATAATAATATATAACTTAAATTATAATAATAATATATAACTTAAATCATAATAATAATATAAAACTTAAATCATAATAACAATATATAACTTAAATCATAATAATAATATATAACTTAAATCATAATAATAATATATAACATAAATCATTATAACCATTAACTCTTAAGTGCTGTTGAAACATGTTTCTTACCTTTTTACCACGTTTTTTATTAACTTGCTTTCGTTCCTGTCCGCAAAATTTTTGCTACCTTTTTATTACCTTGCTTTCGTTCCTGTCTGTCCGCAAAATTTTTAATTTTCCTACGTAAAATTATACCACTTTGGATAGTCCTAGAGATCTCAAAATTTTACCACAGATAGATCGTGGATGAGAAAAAAATTTGTCAAAATTTCAGATAGATCGAATGAACTGTAATTAAATTAATACATTTTCAGTTTATCTCTATATAACATATGTATCCGTCTGCTAATTTTGACATCGCGGAGTTCATTCCAGCCATCGATGACCACATCCTCGTGTTTAACAGCAAGGAGAGTCCAGTCACGTTCAGTCTGTAAATGTTTGTTGCGTGATGCATATTATATTGAACACAATAAATACTTCAATCTATATATATATTTATATATATATATATATATATATATATATATATATATATATATATATATATATATATATATATAAAAATATAAGTATGTATGTATGTGTGGTTGTGTGCATGTCCTTTATAGCTGACTAAACCATTCACCCGATCGTCATGAAACTTTTCGAGACTTGTTGAGTATGCTCCCGGGATTGTGTCTGGCTACTTTTTTTCGAAATTTAACACTCATGGGGCGCCGGGGGCCCATAATGTCATGCTTTGCCTATATGAGCTATATACAAATTAGATTAAGCGTTAGCTACAGTTTTAATTGGTTAATTGATGGATCTTAAATAGACTTTGTATATAAAAACTTAACAGTCAATATTAAAATACTATAGGGAAATAAACTCCGAATGATCATTCCTTCGGGCCTGGGGGCCCAAAATGCCTTTTTTCTTAAACTTTTAAGAATTTATTTCCCATTCATTTATTAACGATCTTGAAAAATAAAGATAAATGCATCCATTATTACCCATATTGAAACGAACAGGTGTTTTGAACTTTATGTCTTACACAGAATGAGCCCTGGGGCCCTTAGTGTCATTTTTTTGCTTATATGAGTTATATAAAATTTATTTTATGAGTTAGCTATTAAGTAAATGAATGGATCTTAACCAAACTTTGTATTAAAAAACTTGGTATCCCATTTTAAAATACTTAGAGGCACTGAACTTCTAGTGTCAATTTCATCGGGACCGGGCGTCCCAAATGTCTTTTTTCGTAAATGTTAAAGATACTTTTCCCATTCCATTTTTAACGATCTTGAAAAATATATCCATTATGAAACTGAATTAAAATGTACAGGTTTTTGAAATTGACATTTTGCACGGAATGGGCACCTTGATGTGTTTTGTTCCCGTATATAAGCTATATAAAAATTAGTTTAAGCGTTAGATAATGAAAAAATAAATTGCTCATGACCAAACATAGTATACAAAAACTTTAAAGTCTATATTAAATTACTATAGGGCACTGAACTCCTAATATCCATTCCCTCGGAGCTGGGGGCAGCAAATGCCTTTTTTTTTACTGAACGTTAATAATTGTATTCTCCATTAAATTTTACAAGATTTTAAGAAATATTGCTTGAGTACAATGGCAATAAAAAATATAAATTATCACTCATTTTAGGGCAGTGGGTCTTAATATCGTATCTTCTTTTGTAAACGTTTAATTATTAATTTATCTATGTATATAAAAATCAAAGTATGTCTGTGTGTGTGTGTGTGTTCATGTCATTTTATATCTCACTAAACCATTCACCCGATCGTCATGAAACTTTTCGATACTGTTGAGTATTCTCCCGGGATGGTAACTGGCAAATTTTTGTTTGAAATTTAATAAATTATCACTCATGTTGGCCCCGGGCCCTTAATATCGTTTCTTCTTTACTAAGCTTTGTAATTATTTAATTATTTATCCGTTTGCTATGAAACTTGGACTATTTTTTTGCACACTTCCGCGAAGGTTTCTGGTATAATTGTTGGTAAAACGCACCACTTAATGGTTTCTTTAAATTTATTCATTTTTACTGAGATCGTTTTAACGCACGATGGGTCTGCTAGTAATCAATAATCAAAAGGAAGCGAAAAAACTCACCATATCATACATTTAGACTAAAAAGAATAAAATAATTAGAGGTAAAAAAAAGTTTTTAAAAAACACGTTTTTATAAGTGGAATAAAAAGAAGAAAATAATTTAAAGCTTATAAGTTCAAGTACTTTGATTTAATATGACTAAAAACGTGGGGCGGTTGCTTATTAGGTTTTACATATGCAGTTCACTCATTCTCTCACTTATAGATCTCTATTTTGCCTTCTAAGTAATAAATCTTTAATCTTTATACCAAACATCTCATAAGCGCCCGACCAATGTTTTTAGTCATATTAAATGAAAGTACTTTAACTTATAAGTTTTAAATTACTTTCTTCTTTTTAGTCCACTTATAAAAATGTGGTTTTTTAAAAATCTTTTTCTTTACCTCTTTTTATTTGTGTTAACTTTACCCTAGTATATCTTTTTTAAATGTAATTAGTATATGCAAAATAATACTTACTTTGGATATCTTTCCAATAGAGACATTTTTTTGTTTGGATTTTGTCATGTTCGTCAAATATTTTATATGATAGGTTGCAGTAATGGCTTAGCACGTTAATTTAATTAATTCCTTACAGATCCCTTGTGTGATTGAAACTTCAAACGTATGGGGAAATAGACACGTTAATTTTAATTTTATGAAGCAATGTATGTTGAAGTTTTTTTTCCAAATTGAGAAACAATATTGATCTAGCAACATGAAAAAAATAATGATCAATTTATTATTCTAGGTCTACGAAAATGTGTACAATAATGAAACTATCTTGTAATATCACGGCGCTTTGTGAAAATGTTATGATCTAGAATTAACATAAAGATATTGTATTCCAAATACACAATAATTTTTGTGTGTCATTAATTATGTGTACACCAGTAATCACATCAAAAGATTATTTGTGAATCGTTTAAAATAATAAATAAACATAACATACACTTTGACATTTTGATAATATATTGAACATATATGCAAATTATCATCCATTAAAATAATTGAAAAGATAATTAATTTTGGTCTGACAACAATGGATAACATTTAATAAAGTCTGGAAACATTTTAATGTATTTTTGTTTCTCGTTTGGTGACGTTTATTAGCCAACTTTTGAAATAAAATATTTTGATAGGTCATTTCTATATACTTTGTAAATATATGTATTTGGTAAACTTTTCTTTATCTATTAATTATATTGTTAAACATATTTGTTTTTAATCCTCTGTTAAATTTTATTTCAAAAATGTCTTTTTCTCCTGAAATTTTAATGTTATTTTAAAATTTCATTTTAAATTGAATCTATTTTATTGGAATTTACGAAATTTCTCTATATTTTGTAATTATATTATATATATTTTGTAATTATATTATATATATTTTGTAATTATATTATATATATTTTGTAATTATATTATATATATTTGGTAAACTTTTGTTATATCAATTATATCCTTTAAAATATTTGTTTTTAAAATACGCTCTTAAATTTTATTTCAAGAAAATTACTTTTACTCCTAATAATTTAATGTCATTCGAACATTTCATTTTAATTTGCCTCTATTTCATTAGAATTTTGGACCGATATGCAACATGCGTCATTGCTGTAGTCACCAACAAGTCTTGCATAGATGACAGCGCTGCTAGTACACATCATCAGATTGTCAAATTAGTCACTAACGGAGGGTACAGTTGCCAAGTGCAAAAACCAGACCTGCGTAAGTTTAATGGGACTTAACATAATTCCAATATATATAGAAATCTATGCATATATATATATATATATATATATATATATATATATATATATATATATATATATATATATATAAAGTTCTTTAGCACTTTAAATGAATCAACAATTTTATTTCCTAGATATGGGTAAAATACATTTTTGTACCCATAGTCACAATAATAGATATAAACACACGCAACAATAAAAAAAAATAAACAAAACGCAGATTTAAAAAAAAATGATATCCTGTCTTTATCACTCGGTTCATTTTTTTAAAACTAAGTCCCTTATATTAACTTCACCGCCGTCTCTCTCTGTCTGTCTGTCGTGATCTCTGGCTCTCTGTCTTGGGCGGGCGGAAAAACAAAAGTAGAATATGACCAGCTTCCCGTGATCCGATCGAGCTGAAATTTGGCACACGGACCCGTCTCACCTAACAATGCATCATATCAAAATTTCAGATCGATCGAACGTACCGTAATTAAATTTATGCATTTTTAGTTTATCTCTATATGAGGTATTTAATTCAATTTCAGGGTTTGTTATTGTTTTTTTTCACATGAGAGCTCAGTTCGCGCGTTAACGCGACCCACCGAAGTACCGGCGTGCTTTTGTTTACATTTTACGTGTCATGCTGAACTCGGTGCAGAGATCTGTGACCAGACCTTTCACCCCTCCCCCCCCAGGGTTATGAAGCAAAGTTGAGTTAAGACAGATTCAGTCTGTAAATGTTTGTCGCGTTTGAAAATAATCAATACTGTTAGTTATGTCTCATATATAAGGGATTTATATTCAAAAACTTTGTTTTTACGGGTTTGTTTTATTAATCCCTTATATTAACTTCACCGCCGTCTCTGTCGTTCTGTCGTCATCTCTCGCTCTCTGTCTTGGGTGGGCGGAAAAACAAAAGTCAATTAAACCACTTTTGATGGTCCTAGAGATCTCAAAATTTTACCACAGATACATCTTGTATGAAAATGCATTGTATCAAAATTTCAGATCGATTGAAAGAACCGCTATTAAATTATTGAACTTTTTAGTTTATCTATTTATAAGCATCTGTACCGTCTGCTTTTGTTGACATCCATGTGTTCACCCCCAGACCACATCAGCGTGTTTTTAAAGCGTTGGACGGGCGCTTAAGAGGTGTTGGGTATAAATAAAAATAGAGGTAAAAAATATTTTAAAAACCACGTTTTTGTAAGTGGACTAAAATGAATCAAATAAATAGAGGTAAAAAAAGTTTTTTAAAAACCACGTTTTTATAAGTGTACTAAAAATAAGAAAATAATTTTAAACTAATAAGTTCAAGTACTTTCGTCTAATATGACTAAAAACGTGGGGCGTGTGTTTGATATAAAAATTAAAGATTTATAATTAAGAAGACAAATAAGATATCTATAAGTGAGAGAATGAGTGAACTGCATCTGTAAATCCTCATAAGTGCCCGCCAAACGTTTTTAGTCATATTATACGAAAGTACATGAACTTTTAGTTTTAAAGTATTTTACCACGTTTTTATTAACTCGCTTTCGTTCCTGTGGCGTTGTTTGTTTGTCTGTCCACAATTTTTCGAATCTGCCAACCTAAAATTAAACCACTTCTGATGGTCCTAAGGATCTCAATATTTTACCACATATAGATCTTAGATGACAATGCATGGTATCAAAATTTGAGATCGATCAAATGTACCGTTATTAAATTACTGAACTTTTTAGTTTATCTATATTTTATTATATACTTGCTTTCGCGTCTGTCTGTCCGCAATTTTTCAAATTTGCCAACGTGAAATTAAACCATTTCTGATGGTCCTAGAGAGCTCCAAATTTTGCAACAGATAGATATTGGATGACATTACATGGTATCGAAAATTTCAGATCGATCGAATGTACCATAATTAAATTAATGCATTTCTTAGTTTATCTTTATATAAGCATCTATACCCGCCTGCCGTAGTTTAATTTCACGTGAGGAGTTCACCCCGTGACCTCATCGCTTTGTTATTAAACGTTGGGCGGGCGCTGATGAGGTGTTTGGTAAAATAAATAGAGGTAAAAAATATTGTTAAAATCTACGTTTTTATTAGTGGACTAAAAAGAATAAAATAATTAAATGTAAAAAAAAACGATTTTTAAAAACCATGTTTTTACAAGTGGACTAAAAGAGAAAAAAAAGAGGTAAAAAAATGATTTTAAAAAAGCACGTTTTTATAAGTGGACAAAAATGAAGATGCAAATTTAAAACTTATAAGTTAAAGTACTTCGATTTAATATGACTAAAAACGTGGGGCGGATGTTTGGTATAAAAATTAAAGATTTCTCATTTAGAAGGCAAAAGAGAGATCTATAAGTGAGTCAATGAGTGAACCGCATATGTTAAAACTCATAAGCGCCCGCCCCATGTTTTTAGTCTTATTGAATTAAATTACTTGAACTTACAAGTTTTAAATCATTTTCTTCTTTTTAGTCCACTTGTAAAAACCTGGTTTTTAAAAATCATTTTTTTTACCTTTATTTATATGGAATGTTTTTATGTCAGTTCTTCCCACTTTCTAACTTGACCTGAAAACGTAAAGCATTATGTTTAAACTAGTAATAAAGCCCATCCAAAGACTGGAATAAGTATAGGGTGACCTGTAAAGTTCATGGAAGGACATCACTACATTACCCAACCCGTCTGTACAGAGATCCTACGTCCCCAAACACTCTGCGGTCCGTCAAGAGACCCTGCACCCCCACCGCGGTCTGTCCAGAGACCCCATCCCCACACCGTGGTCTGTGCAGAGACCCTACCTCCCCCCACAATCTGCGGTCTGTCAAGAGACCCTGCACCCCCCACCACGGTCTGTCCAGTGGCCCTACCCCCCACCGCGGTCTGTCCAGAGACCCTACCTCCCCCAACACTGTGGTCTGTCTAGAGACCCTACCCCCCCACACCGTGGTCTGACCAGAGACCCTAACTCCCCCCCAAACACCGCGGTCTGTCCAGAGACCATACCCCCCACACCGTGGTCTGACCAGAGACCCTAACTACCCCCCACACTGCGGTCTGTCACGAGACACTACATCCCCTCCACCGCAGTTTGTCGAGAGACCCGCCGTCTCAACCGCCATACATGTGTATCACGTCAAAAATACTATACATTATAGTTATAACAACATTACCCATCCCTTCCAGAGACCCTACCTCCCCACACCGTGGTATGTCAAGAGACCCTATCTCCACCAACACCGCGGTCTTATCTTATCTTATCTTATCCGTTTACAGACGCTCCTTCTATACAGAAGATTATTGCGTCCTACGCTTCTTTCCAGAGACCCTACCCCCCCACACACACACACACCGTGGTGTGTCCAGTGTTATAATAAATAAAACGCAAAGGCAAATCATTACATTGTTTATTGCTCAGCTGATCTGAATTATCCGCATTGAAAAAAGTACATATTGTAATGTAACGCAGAGAATGTCTTTAATCACTAATATCGTTCTTAAATTTGCGAGAAATAAATCTTTCGTATGATAACATATTTTGATAAAATTATAAAATTGACACAATTTAAATATGAACGATGGATAAAATAATGTTAATACATAGTAAATGCTTTCCAACTCACTTCTGTTTCATTTGCTTGAAAATGATACGATATTAATTGACAGTGTGGGTATGAACACTTAAAGATATTTTTTTTAATAATTAAACGAAACAATTAAAAACACTTTTTTGTTGAATTCATTTTTTATATTTCTTTTTCAGGTTAATTTGTTATATACTCGGACGTCTTCTTAATTTATGTGGGTTTTTTCTTTTAAATTCTGAAAGATTTTAACAAGTTATTAAATCATGTGATTTAACTTTGGCTCTTGTGTTGTTTCGTTTCTTTTTAAATGAGAGATTTGTTATTAAATTCTTTAAACTTGATCGCATTTTTGGAGGCAATCGATGTAAAACAAATTAAACTTTGTTAAGTATTTAAATAATGACGATCGTCGTAGTCGACGATGACAACTCTCTCTGTTTTTGTTTGTCCCGTGCCTTTGAGAGCCTATGTATGGTCCGGCAAGCGCCCAGCGTAGTTGGCACTGCATGAGCTTATGTAGATGCTGGATACAGCTGCCCTCGCTAACATTTATGAGTTTGGAAAATTTTCAGTTCCATTTTATGCTTATAATTTTTCTTATGATTTTATGTGAAATTGATTCAGCAAACTCGAATGGTCCATGTTTCGCATGCGGATAGTAATGTTGCAAACAATACAGCTCCGTATCCTTTTAGTTCTTTTGGGGGGGGGGCTGTTTCCCCCTTTTGTTCCAGACAGTGTCATACAATCTTCCAAATGTGGCACTGACCTCGGAGACTCTCTGGTGCACCTCGTCATCAATATTGGCATTCTGAGAAAATGTGTTACCAAGGTAAGTGAAGCGGCTCATTTAGTTGATTTTGTTGCCGTTGATGATTATACTAGGCTCAGTGTAGGATTTGCCTGGGGCCGGCTGGTATAGATTCTGTCTTCTTTGTGCTGATGGTGAGTCCATAGTTAGAGCACGCACTGAGAAATTCATCTACGCTAAGTTTCAGGTGTGCTTCTTAGCCAGCGTTAAGGCCACAGTCGTCAGCAAATAGAGGGTTCAGGTTAGTGTCTGACGTGACCTTTATTTTTGCTTTGAGCCTCCTAAAATTGAACACGCGACCATCAGTACGATACCTAACGTCCATAGATTCATTGCTATCCCTGAAGACCTCTGTAAGCATGGCTGAGAACATGAGACTAAACAGTGTTGGGGTCAGAACACTGTTAAGTCTTATTCGATTTTTACACGATTGGACAAATATATCCATCATGATCCAAAAAAATATTTTTTAAAAAGCACAGGTAACTCTTGCCAAACAAATCTCTTTGTTCTTCAAACTAAAAAAAATTATACAATCTTAATGACCGATTTAGCTTGTAGTTTTAAAAAAAATGTGCAGCATTTTGTTTACGCTGTCCTATTATTTTTTGGGGTCCAAAAGAGGGGGGGGTGGGGTCGTCTAATGAACCAACGGACTATAGAAAGAGTATATACGGAAATATATTTGTTGTGTACATTCCAAAAAGGTATCCCTTGCTGTAACCAACACCGATGGACATTTGTCAGGCGGCTTCCCTGCTCTAACCGACACCGATGGAAATTTGGCAGGCGGCTTCCCTGCTCTAAATGACACCGACGAACGTACTAATTTCGTCGTTAAGACGCTAATGTCAGTCGCCATATTGAGCCATTTAAACGGTCTTTGTACCTATTGTCCCATCTTCATGAAATTTGGTGCGCGGGTTCTCAACACTAACTAAAATTCTAATTTTCCACTGCAACGTGTGAATATTTAGCTAGTCTTTACTCATAGATAAGTGTAGGACGCAATAATCTTCTGTATAGAAGGAGCGTCTGTAACAGATAAGATAAGGAAAGACAGACTCACTCACTCATCACTAATTCTCAAACTAGCCAGGTAGGTAGAAACACGAAACTTTGGGAAGTTGCTGAGAACATTCCGCGATGGTAATGGGGGAAAAGATATTTAAAATTATCACTTCTTGGTGTCTAAGGGGCCAAATGCTTTTTTCCTAATACGAGCTATATAAGAAGTAATTTAACCTTTGGCTACTTTTTAAATGGATGATTCTTGGCTAAACACGTGCAAAGCTAAATACGGTAGGACGTCTCTAAGTAGAACTGAAAGGGACCCAAAAAAAATTCGAATTACGGAGTTTTCAAATTAGGGAAAATGGTGTTATCAAGGAAAATGTTGATATTGAGAGGGGTGCGTGGGAGGGGGGGCAACCATAACAGAATTCTTGACAGAAAAGAGAAGCGGTTTCTGATGTTTCCTATGAAAGGAAACTAACTTGCTTTGACATACCGACATAAGCCCATGAGAGGAGACACCTTCCCTCCACATTCCCAATTTACTCCATACAAAGTGGAATGGTGGAATTAAGATTTTTCTTTTTAAAAAGAGTCACAGCATGCAGCAAGGGACGCGAATAAGTTTACACATCTTTTTCTTGTCTTGGTCATTTTTGGTACTTGCATGAGTTGCTTTATCCCTCGTGGAATGCACTAAGAGAAGAATTTGCGTCAGTTTACTTGGCTATACGGAACACGTGTTCTGAAATGACACCCTAGAATATTAACCCAAATGCCTTGGAAAATCGACTAAGGGAGGTTGGAAGCAAAAAATCTTCGAGTTAAAGAGATCAAAAGTACATTACTCTTATGTAATTTGGCCGGAACCTAACAATTATTAATTCGATATAGTGTGGTCTTCGACTTAGTAAGGTTCGACTTAGCGTGATCTGACTGTATAAATTATCTATTTACCGAAAAAGAATAAGATTCATGATTAAATCAAAAGGAAATGTCACTTTTATGCTTTTGTATCACTTTAATATACGTTCAGTAGATAAGATGCAGGATCATAAATAACTACTAGAATTTGGTACAAATCGATTGCAGTTAAATTTATACTTTACTTTTGTTTTACCAATTTCTGAACATTTTTCATGTCACATGTATGAACAAGCAAAAGATATATATATATATATATATATATATATATATATATATATATACATATATATATATATATATATATATATATATATATATATATATATATATATATCTAATATATAAAGCTCAAATGCTTGTATGTTTGTATGTTTGTATGTTTCACTTTTCGACTTTCTGTTAGACAATCACGGAAAAACCAAATGACGGACGGGGACCAAATTTGGCAGGACGGTCCCTTTTACCCTGAAGGTGGTTTTAAGTTAGTTTTTGTAATTGTCCCTTTTGCCCGAATGCCGTAGATTAAATAATCAGAAAATGCAGAGACAAAGAATAAAAAATTTAACCTCATTTCTGTATTGAACAAATTTACGCGGATGTTCAAATGCTGTTCAAAGCGAGTTACTTTTGGTGACGTTTTTTTTCCCCAATGCCAATACTTTATTTTCAGCCGTGCGCATTTGAAAAAATATGATAATGTCTGATTACGGTGCGCACATTTTCGTGTACGCTTCATAACTTGAACTGTGTAGTACAAAGAATTGTCATTTTCTTTACTGTTACTTTCTATATATTAGATAGACACGTAAACATATTTAATTACAACTGCCACACGATGCATTAGATTTAATTGTTTACACGTTTAAATTTAATTGCGAATTTGTTTTAATTATTTTCTGTTCCATAACTCGACATTTAATTAAAAAAACTATTTATATAATAATTGTGTAAGTATTGTTTTCAAGGCTTCATTTTTAGCGGTGCACGTTTTAAAATCTTTTATCGCCTGATTACTGTGCGCACATTTTCGTGTACGCATCTTAAATTTAGCTGTGTCCTATTAATATAACATTTATATTTTGTTTGTCTTTTACATAAGCTGTTGTTTTTTACATAACCTATACACTTATACTATTTAAACTTAGGCTACCGGATTTATTAACATAAGTAGATTAAACTAAATAAAGTGATCCTGAAAACGCTTAATTATTTTGTATTGCGAATTGAATATGTTATGTTCATTCCTTTGATGATGGATTAACATAGGCCATTTTTAAAATCGATTATTGTAATGGTTTCACATGCATTTTTAACATAAAATTGATTTGTTTTGTTTTTATTTTTAAAATTAGGAATAAAGCCTAATTTTTTTTATTTATCTTTATTATCTTTATCTCATAGACGCTGTTGCAAATGTTGTATTAATTACAACTGTGTTACATTGCAGTGTCGTAAATATATAAGAGCTTTTTTAGTGACGACAGTGGCAGAGATCTTTTGGAAAAATGTCAACAAAGCAGTGGCCTTTTTTTAAAGGGATACAAACAAACAAACATAAAAATATCAACTGAGTTTTACATATTACATATGCGTTTAAATTATTTTATTTCAATTATTTTCACGATGTATTGTATTAATATTTTACATGCAATGAATAAATTTGGGATTTAAAAAAATGTAATTCATAACTCGACATTTAATTAAAAACCATAGATGTAGCGAGTTTATTTTATGTTGAAAGTGATGGCCTATGTCAAATAAACGTACACTTTAAAACTGTTTACTTAAGCTTTATATACACTATACATTATAAACTTATTTTCCTATTTATTTTTTAAAGAGCTTGAGAAATATAGCCACAATAAAAACGAACTAAAATGAACAGGTTTTTGAAATTGACCTCTTGCACCGAATGGGCCAGGGCCCCTTAATGCTATTTTCACCCTATTGTAGGTATATAAAAAGTAGTTTAAGAGTTAGATATTGAGAAAAAAACTTGATTTTGACAAAACTTAGAATATAAAAACTTAAGAGCCTATATTACTATAGAGCACTGAACTCTTAATTTCCATTCCTTCGAAAAAGTCTTTTGACTGAACTTTAATCATTGTATTCCCTATTCAATTTTACACGATATTGAGGAATATATATTGAGTACAATAGATAAAAACAACATTAAGGGCCCCAGGGCCCATTCTGGGCAAGATATAAAGTTCAAAACACCTGTTAATTTCAATTTGTATAATAATGGATACATGTGTCATTATTTGTCAAGATTGTTAATGACTGAATAGTGAATAAAATCTTAAACGTTTCAGAAATGAGTACAATGGCAATAAAAAAAACTATAATATCACTCATTTTGGGGCCGGGGCCCTTAATATCGTTTCTTCTTTTGTACGCTATTTAGTTATTAATTTATTTATCCGTCTGCTATGAAACTTAGATTTTTTTTTCCACACTTCCACGAAGATTTCTTCAGAATTATTTTTAAACATACCACTCATTTGTTTCTTTAAATTTATTCCTTTTTACTTTGATCGTTGCAACGCACGACGGGTCTACTAGTATATATATATATGTAAATATATATATAGATGGATAGATGGATATATGGATAGATGGATAGATAGATAGATGGATAGATGGATTGATGGATAGATGGACAGATGGACAGATGGATAGACGGACCGACGGACAAACGGACAGATGGACAGACAGACTGACAGATATATAGATATATAGATAGATAGATATATAGATAGATAGATATATAGATAGATAGATAGATAGATATATAGATAGATAGATAGATAGATAGATAGATAGATAGATAGATAGATAGATAGATAGATAGATAGATAGATAGATAGATAGATAGATAGATAGATAGGTAGGTAGGTAGGTAGGTAGATAGATAGATAGATAGATAGATAGATAGATAGATAGATAGATAGATAGATAGATAGATAGATAGATAGATAGATAGATAGATAGATAGATAGATAGATAGATAGATAGATAGATAGATGATAGATAGATAGATAGATAGATAGATAGATAGATAGATAGATAGATAGATAGATAGATAGATAGATAGATAGATAGATAGATAGATAGATAGATGATAGATAGATAGATAGATAGATAGATAGATAGATAGATAGATAGATAGATAGATAGATAGATAGATAGATAGATAGATAGATAGATAGATAGATAGATAGATAGATAGATAGATAGATAGATAGATAGATAGATAGATAGATAGATAGATAGATAGATAGATAGATAGATAGATAGATAGATAGATAGATAGATAGATAGATAGATAGATAGATAGATAGATAGATAGATAGATAGATAGATAGATAGATAGATAGATAGATAGATAGATAGATAGATAGATAGATAGATGGATGGATGGATGGATGGATGGATGGATGGATGGATGGATGGATGGATGGATGGATGGATGGATGGATGGATGGATGGATGGATGGATGGATGGATGGATGGATGTGGATGGATGGATGGATGGTGATGGATGGATGGATGGATGGATGGATGGATGGATGGATGGATGGATGGATGGATGGATGGATGGATGGATGGATGGATGGATGGTGGATGGATGGATGGATGGATGGATGGATGGATGATGGATGGATGGATGGATGGATGGATGGATGGATGGATGGATGGATGGATGGATCGATGGATGGATGGATGGATGGATGGATGGATCGATAGATCGATAGATAGATAGATAGATAGATATTCTGGTTTTAAAATGTCCTTTGGATTTTGCGGAATTATAGTCCATTGCTTCCACAAATTTTAATGCGTAGGACCAGCAGGAATTTTCCATTGCTATAGGGTTCAGTGTGGTATTTTACCTCTACTGATGGGGTAGCGAAATGTTATTTATTTTATTTTGTTAGTTTCTATTTATATATATATATTGATATTGCCAAAAAATTAACATTTTCTTTAGGGTCAGTTTTAATGATTGATAAATGCGGATAATAATTATATATTTATTCTTCATAACTACTGCAGAGAGGCGACGGATGTTTCATGGACCTGCAAGGTCCGTGGACCTACACTTTGAGAATCGCTGTTTTCGCCCAATAAAAGACAAATCTTAACTCTATTGTGACAAAAGTAATGATCAGCCATAAATTTCCACTTGACGTCGATGCAACAGCTTGTGAATTATTTCCTTAATATCGACTGCGCTACAAGATTCTATGAAAGGAGAAGACAACTCAAAGACATTCGGACGTCATCTACAACTGAACTGAGCGAGTGAAAATGTTGAGACTCATCCTGGCCTTGTCTTGCTGTGCAATCTTATCTGGTGAGTTGTGATTTTCTTTTCTTAGATGTTTGAATAAACGTGTGCATCAGGAATGTATCTGAACATTTACAAAAGTTCGCAATGCTCTTGAAAGTGGGCATTTCAAAGTTTAACTATTAAAATTTAAAAAAAAAGTAAAATAAACAAGTTTTTGACTATAAATCCTTTATATTTATATACGAGACATAACTAAAAGAATGTTCATTATAATACGCAGCGCAAGAAAATCCAAAAATACAAAATTTTAGTTATGTCTCGTAAAACATGTTTGATATAATGCGCACCGATCAGCAATATGTTTATAAAAAGTATTGCCGATAAATACGCACCTTATTTCGCGACAGGAAAGTATTAAAAAGGTTGTTCAATATAATACGCACCGCGACACTCTAACACAAAAATTAACATGATACATAGAGATAAATAAAATAATCTAAAAATTCAATAATTTTGATCTGAAATTTTGATACATCATTTTTATCATCGGCATGAGTCTGCCTGCAAAATTTCAGCTCCCTAGCTTACGAGAAAGTGGGTTAGAAATCGATCCAAAGTTTTTTCGGAGAACAAACCATCAAGGGCTCAGTCAGACACCACGAGTTAATATAAAGGATTTATAAAACCCAAACTTTTCAACATTACACACTTGGAAATGGTGGAATATGAGAGGAAATCCACTACTTTAGATAATTCTTAGTAGAATTTAGCAGGACGGAAGGTCATTTAATTTGTTAGTTGAAACTCATGTACACAAATGCTAGGACATGCAGTGATGGAGTTCAAAATGTCAGACACTCATTGCAGACTTAATCAATTTCTAAATGGAAAGCTAGCAAGTAGGAAAAGATCAAGGGGTTGGGGGTAAATAATAATAGAAATGTATCATAAAGGGTAAAAAAATCCATTTAATTTTTTCAGAAATGTAATAACAAATAAGTACTAAAGATAAGTCTAACATTATATTATAATATCCCTTAGAGTGCGGCATAATAAAAAGAGACGACGATGGCTGTGCCAAATTGGAAAAGATGTGAGCTGCCCACGGAATTTTTACGTGAGTTCTATACGGAGGGTGCATACGAAAAATTCTGTCAGTGAGTAAAGTGTTGATCTATATGTACATCTATCGTTTAGTTGTATTTATTTTTATTCAGTAATTTATACGAAGTGTCTACGAACACCGCGGTGGTACACCCAGCTAAACCATCGTCTTTTGCCTGCTTACACCGCCGCGGTGTACCCAGCTAAACCATCGTCTTTGGCCTGCTTACACCGCCACAGCCAAGGGTTTGGCTAGGTTTAACGCGGCGGTATACCTAGGCCAAAAGCGTTAGTTTAGCTAGGTACACCGCCGCGGTATACGTAGTGCTGGCCTAAATATATATGTTTACATATATATATATAATATAAATAAATATATATATATATATATATATATATATATATATATAAACACACAGAGGTACCCAGCTAAACGAACGGATCGCGCAACAAACGATCCGTACAACGAACGCTGCTAGGAAAAACCCGCGACTAACAGAGCGAACGTGGCCCCACACAACGAACACACGTTGCGTTCCCGCGTGAGTGCCTGCGCTCGGCACGCGGATCGTTTGCTTCGGGATTTCACCCGGAGCGAGCGAACGCAGTCTTTCCTTCTTTCCTTCGTTCCTTCGGCACGCGGTTCACCACACGCTCAAGGAACCACCATGTTCGCTCATTAAATAGCTGACAACGCGGCCAGTCGGCACTGGCCATTTTAACGAACAGTCGCGGAAAGTTCGTTGCCTTTTTTTAAAAAAAAAGTTTATCTTTTTTTTTGTTGTTGATTTTTTTCACCGAATTTTTGCTTTTTTTGTGGTTTTACTTGTGGTCTCCCCCCCCCTCCCCCCTCCCCCCTCCCCACATTTTTCTGATTTATGTTGTTGTGAGGATGCAGGAGAAGATTTTCTGAAACGTGTTCCAGCTCCGACTCTGACTGCAACTAAAAACTGGACTGCAAATGTGTGTGTGTGTGTGTGTGTGTGTGTGTGTGTAAAAACTGTAAATAAGTGTGTGTGTCCTCCTCGTCCCACCTCCCAACATCCAACAACAGCTAACCCTGCTTGGTGAGTGTCTAATAACACTTTACTTGGCTCTGAGCACTTGCTGTCCTCTTTTTCTTATATTTGTGTTGAAATTTGTGCTGGCGCGGAACCAATTAATCCATTTCTCATAGATGTCTATGGGAAATCGCGTTTTGCTTAGCGAACTCCTCGCTTAACGAAAGCAAATCTGGAACGGATTGAGTTCGTTAAGCGAGGTACCACTGTATATAAATTCTTCAGCTTCCTTCGTCTCGCGATACGATGGTGCATCACCGTTGCGTGAGCTTGCATTTCCTCGTGTGGCTGAGCAGTCCTATCCTTGAATAATTGTCTTTTATCTCAGCTTTAGAACACGTGTTCTGTGCTTCCCACTTTACTGGTTATTCTCCTAGCTCTTTTGTCATACAGCCTCCTCCATTTTGTGCTCCTCTGTTAGTTTTACACCATCCTTGACAGCTGTACGGTCCTCTGATTTACACTCCCAGTCGCTTATGCTTATGCTTATTCTGGCTGATTTCAAGTACCTCTGGGAGACATCTTTACATCGCAGTCATGGGTGAAATGTCTTCCTCTTTCCCGATGCCAGTTCTCCAAATAGGCGAATCCTTGGTGATGCGGCCCAGGCTCATTCTTTTTACATGTCATAGCCATGTCTTAGCCATGTCCTAGCCATGACCTAGCCATCTTAGACGTCTTTCGCTAAGGATTAAGAACATGCTCTAAGCGCTGGCACGCATCAGGACCTCACTATTTGGCACTTTGTCCTGCCAAGGATGCGACGCAGAGACCTCAAGTGGAAGATATTAAGCTTACGCTCATGGGATTTAGAGGTAATCCATGTCTCGTTACCGCATAGCAGCATGCTGATCACGCAGGCCTGATAGACAAACATCTTGTTTATCTCAGGAGAGCTTGGTGATGTGCCAAACTCTTTTATTTAATTTAGCATTGTGGCAGCTGCCTTGTCATTTCGTCTGGTTATTTTATCTTCGCTGGACAGTAAAAAGGAAACATTTGACCCCAAGTGAGGAAAGCTGTCCAGCATTGTAATAGTGGCTCCTCGAACAGTTGGAGGGCAACTATGACCGAGTGGCATGTGCGCTCGAAAGGCTTATCGAGGTGACTTACGAAGCGTTAAATAAAAATTAATATTAACAGCGTTAAAGCACAATTCAATATATATGAGTTTGTGTTACAGAGAAAAGATAATATTAAAATAAATTAGAAAACAATTAGTTAAAATTAATTACTCTTCAAAACAAAAACAAAATCGATGTTACAAGTAAGTTTTTTCTCATAACTATTACCACGTATCTCCCTTTAATTGGTTTTTTTTTCGTGCTTGAATATATCATTCTTGTAGAAACTCTTTTTCAAATAAATTGTTTCTTTTTTTTTGCATTTTTTTAAAAATGTGGCTTAACATGTTTTTTTCATATTTTTTTTGCATTTTTTTAAAAATGTGGCTTAACATGTTTTTTAAAATATTTTCTCACTTACGTTATATACAAAAAATTATCATTAAAAATGTAAAGACATCGCCAATGAATATTTACATCAAGTTGAAATTAGCTATTCCTCATTAAAAACATTAAAATGATGTCTGTAATATTTTAATTGTTGGTTTCAAGAGCCGAGGTCACGTTTAAAAGTTGCGTCCAAGACTCAACATCCCAATGCAGCAATGAAAGTACTAAACTAGACTATGAAGCCCTGTCTGTGGCTAGCGAATATATTTGCTCAAGCGAAGGAAGTGCAGGTATGACAGGAATCTTTCATGTGTCACATAAATATTTTCAGAAATCTTTTATCATTCTAGACGCTTCAACTAATGTGGTAATTTGACCTGCTAAATCAGATCGGTCAGCGGCCTTCATAGAACTATCAGTGGCCTACCTAGATCTATCAGTGGCCTTCCTAGAACTATCAGTGGCCTACCTAGATCTATCAGTGGCCTTCCTAGAACTATCAGTGGCCTTCCTAGAACTATCAGTGGCCTACCTAGATCTATCAGTGGCCTACCTAGATCTATCAGTGGCCTTCCTAGACCTATCAGTGGCCTACCTAGATCTATCACTGGCCTACCTAGATCTATCAGTGGCCTACCTAGATCTATCAGTGGCCTACCTAGATCTATCAGTGGCCTACCTAGATCTACCAGTGGCCTACCTAGATCTATCAGTGGCCTACCTAGATCTATCAGTGGCCTACCTAGATTTATCAGTGGCCTACCTAGATCTATCAGTGGCCTTCATAGAACAATTAGTGGCCAACCTAGATCTATCAGTGGCCTACCTATATCTATCAGTGGCCTCCATAGAATGATTAGTGGCCTTCCGAAATCGGGCAGTGGCTTTCTTAGATTGATCAGTGAACTTTGTAGATCGATTGTGGCATTTCGCCACATTGATTTGACCCTCAGTTCTTTTTAGGTCATTTTCTACTTCATCCATATTTATTATTACTTTTTTTCCTACTTTTGGATTTTGCCTCAAGTCTATTTACTATCTTAGCTACCTTGGAGACGGACATTCTTTCTACGTATGACATTCCTTGAAGACGACCTTTTCTATGCGCTGGTCTTAATTTTTTTTTATTAATACTTCCCTCAAAGTAGAATCTTGTCACGTGGCTGCTTCAACCATCATTCTATAAACACTTGACATTTAATGTCGTGATTGTTTTCTTAATTTGCCTTCAAGCAATGAAAAATATTGCCTAGCGAAAATAAATCAAAAGCAAATACAAAAGAATAAAATGTTATTAAATATTTTGAATAGCAACAGTTTTTTTTAAAAACAGAAACAACCCGAAAGTATTTAAGATTCCTTCCGTTTTTTGTTATTTCCAGCAATTAGTGCAGCTGCCCAGTACGATTGTTTCACTGACGATACCAAGAAATTAGAAATTGAAAACGGCGTTCAATATTGTGTCAATGAAAGTGGACAAGCTGTCATTACCGCATTAACGAATAGACATGAAGGGGAGGAGGTTCAGATTTGCCCGTAAAAACGCATGATATTGTATAAAAACTTGATTTAACAGAATCCGCTGTTTTGTACAAGAAGATAATTGAATATCATTAATTTTTATTATTAGTATTATTTATTTTTTATATTTTAGGAAACGGTTTTAAGTTTTTTTTAAATGAAATGAAATTTAAAAAAAAATAATTTAGCATTTATTGGTTTAATATTTAGAGATGAGAACATAGAAAATTATCTCAAATTATTATTGTTATAATTTTAGTATTACAAATTCAATCTCTGTGTGTTTTGAGATCAGAGAATAATTAATGAAAA
The DNA here is from genome assembly GCA_944989445.1 of Ampullaceana balthica. Taxonomy (NCBI): domain Eukaryota; kingdom Metazoa; phylum Mollusca; class Gastropoda; family Lymnaeidae; genus Ampullaceana; species Ampullaceana balthica. The sequence goes on along the minus strand of CALYLW010000146.1, from coordinate 1,465,412 downwards.
CTATCATTAAAAAAAATTATGCATATCTTACTTTGGTAAAACAAAGGGTATTAGTTTTAAATTATATTTTTAATTTAGAAATATCCGCGATCCTTGTTAAATCAAAATATTGTCCAATGCATAATGTCAATAATTGTGATTTTCGTCCAACTTTACAGTTTCTACGAGCAATGGTTGAACTGCTTCACTGACCTCATCAGCGAGAAATGTGGTTCCGACTTAGTTCCTTTCCTCCGTGAATTGGTTGGAAGGTGGGCGAGGGCCAGGCTAGGTTGTCACTTTGCTGCCAGACACGTTCGTGAGTCACTACGTTTATATAATTATTTATTTAGATGTTAAGAATAATTTTTTTCTGGTTCAATGTTACATTCTATTTAAAAATTGCACACAAGTTAAACAGGACATAATTTATATATCATGTTTGTTTGATATTTCAAATCCGTCATATTTATACCCAGAAACATAATAATATATTAGTCCATTAGTGTTTAAAAGTTTGAAAGAATTTAAAAATCCAAATGATTATTTTATATAAATAGCATAATTGTACATATAGATACATCTTTGTTAAATAAAATAGCAGCCATGCCGTTGTGTAACATTGTTGTTACTATTTTTAACGAGGTAACTCGCAACGTCTTAAGAGGGTTAATTAACCTCATTGCTTCGAAAAGAAATTAACCTCAAAAACTTTTAATGCATATTTGGGATCCTAATGTTGGGCATCAAGCGATGTGGAACGTATATGGCGAGTTCATTCATAGCCACGATTAATTTTTGAAGATCTATTTTAGCCACCGGTGTTTGGGAGGTTATTTCTATACTTTAAATACTATTAAATACCCCAGCAGATTGGTCCATTCAATGTAATTGAAGCTTGATACGTCATCTTTCTTTCAGGGGATCTGACAACTACCAAATTTGCCCCACACTGAACGGTTCATTTACTTTCAAGATACTTTAAAAAACGAAGGAAAAGAAAAAGCTATTATATTCTTTTCTTTTTGTCTTAGCGTAATTAGTTTCATTTTTAAAAGTAACCTCTTGTTTATATATTATTATCTTTTGGTCAACATTCAAAATTTTAACACAAAATGATAAATTTATAAAATGAACGTGATGAGATTAAATTTTATTGAAAGACTCCATTTCTTGTTGTATAACTATCTATATTATGGTAAAAAATTGATCCTTATTAAAACAATCTGATAATAGATGCAAAGTTGAACCAAGTTATTTTGAAAAAAATATCACATACAAAATTTGGGAGTTTGATTTATGTGTGACAGATTACTAATAAACGTTTTATCAAATTACATTAAGAAATATGTGATTCGTACGCTGTTATTTGAAACTAGGACAAGCGTCAAATGAGTTCGTTATTTTTCTTAGTTCGTCGCATTCGACGAGGTACATTCTCTTCCACTCAACTTTGTGCTGTTGGACACATTGGTGGCTTTTAAAGCTACCCCCCCCCCTCAGTTCAGACTAGAAATAGCTGAATGTCATCAGCAGGGTTTCAAACACTTTTTTTCCTGGCCTGTCTTTGGAGCTTGTCAGCCTGTTGAACTTTTGCGTAACGTTCTGTAGAAAATGGCACCTGAGATTTTGATTGCTGGCTGCAGCCTTTCAAGAGTTATGTGAAATGCCTTTATCCTCCAATGCCTTAATTCTCCAATGTCATAATCATCGGATGATTTAATCATACGATGCCTTGATCCTTCAATGCCTTTATCCTCGAATGATTTAATCCTACCATGCCTTAATCCTCCAATGCCTTAATCCTCGAATGATTTAATCGTAAAATACCTTAATCCTTGAATTATTTAATCGTACAATGCCTTATTCCTCCAATTCCTTAATCCTCCAAAGCCTTAATCCTCTAATAATTTAATCGTACAATGCATTAATCCTCGAATGATTTAATCGTCTAATGACTTAATCCTACAAATGCCTTAATCCTCCAATGCCTTAATCCTCTAATGCCTTAATCATCCAATGCCTTAATCCTCCAATGCCTTAATCCTCTAATGCCTAACTAAAATACAAAATATGTGTAAGAATATTATTTCAGAAGACGCCATTAAAATCAAACAAATAACTTTTAACATGAAAGTTTTTTTTTATAATTTGAAATTTAAAAAAAAACAACGTAAAAAACAAAGTTTTTGACTATAAATACTTTATTTACGAGACATAAGTAAAAGTATGTTCATTATAATACGCATCACACGACAATCCGAAAATCCAAAATTGTAGTTATGTCTCATATCTAAAGGATTTATAATAATAATTTTAAAAAAACTACTACAGTCTGCCGGCTAAATTTTAGCTCGATTTGATCACGGGAAAAGGGTTATAAAAACATTTTAATATAATGCGCACCGCTAGGCAGACTAGTAATTACTAGCATTTTCATTTACAGATCGGGAATATATTTTTAAAAATATCGTCAATATAATACGCACCGCGCGACAGGAAAATATTAAAAAGATTGTTCAATATAATACGCACCGTGACACTCTAGCACAATAATTAACATGCTACATAGAGAAAAATAGAGATAATCTAAACAGTCATTAATTTAATTACAGTACATTCGATCGATCTGAAATTTTGATGGATCATTTGTATCTTCGGCGCGAGTCTGCCTGCAACATTTCAGCTCGCTAGCATACGAGGAAGTGGGTTAAAAATCGATCCATAGTTTTTTCGGCAAAAAAAAATCAAGCTAGGCATCAATCAAGCAATCAAGCAGACGCCACGAGTTAATATAAAGGATTTAAAAATCATTATAAATTCATTTAAAGCGCGAAAACGTCTATATTAAACAGCATAGTGGCCCACTCATTCAAAGAAATTTAAATTATGTTTTTTATTATACCGAAATTGAGATTTTTTTAAACATCAATTGTGATCACTAAAATTACCATAACTAGACCGTAAATACCTCAAAGCCCTCTGTACAACGTGGTCTTTAGTGTTACAAGAAATGAAATGACTCACATAAAAATCTTTTACAAAAACTATACGAAAAATTTAACAGAAAAACAAAAAACGGGATAATAAAAATATACAAATTGGTTTCTGACATTGTTTACGTTATTGGCTAATATTACCACCGCTTTCATCCAATACACCCTACGAAATCCTGATTCGATTAATGTTCAAAAGCAAGACTAATAGCAGAACACTGCATCTTCCACAATGTGACAAATTATATTCCTGTGACAATCCCTGCATGAAATAAAATTGACGAATTAATTGTGAGCCTATGGGGGAAAAAAAAGCTTTCCAAAAATCGTTGATTACTGCAACGGTCTTTCAAGACTTACAGACAAATATACAGTTAACTGCGATAATACGATATTTGATTATTAGAATTAAGTATTGACGAAAGAATGGCCATCAATATGGTTGGAATTTTCAGTGTGGGATTTAACTTTAGTTATAAATGGTCATTTAAAATCAGTGCTTACCACCATTTTATTTCGAGGTATTAAGTGCTAATCTTTCTGTTCGTAATTCCTGTCCATAATTTTAAAAGATAATCAAGCCTAGTCATTTATTTCAATGTTGAATTATTTTCTTACTGTATACTTTTTAATCTTCTATAACTCTCGTATGTCGATGTCTATTTTCGCCAGTCAGCAAAGTCATGTATACCACACTTTTATGTCTAAAAATACGACATCAAAAAATTATATATATATATACATAAACAAAACTCAATTTGAGACTCCCTTAAGACTTAATTGTGAAAGCGTGCGTTATTTTTGTGGTCTGAGCGTTACCGGAAAGCAAAAACTTACGTACACAAAATCTGTAGCTATCAACGTATTCATTAATGATATAAAAAATAGCAAACAACAAACACAAGGCAGCTGCCGAGATTTTAAGATCGTAAATAGACACTGGCCAACAACTTCCACCACCAACACCACCACCACCACCACCACCACCATCACCACCACCACTTATGTATCAACAAAAATCAGTGCAAAATTAACGTATTGAAACCAAGACACTCCTAAGTTGGAGTTAGGGTTGGAGTAATGAGAAGTATATTAGTAGGAGTATAAGTGAGCTAAGAGATTGAAAGTGCAAAGACAGATGAACCAATTAGAATCAGCCATAGGACAACTAAACCCATATTTGTGACTAACTGTTAAACTACAGAACAACGCCAGCCAACTAGTAACAGTCGAAGGAGGTGTGGCTCGAGCTGAAGATCGAAGAAACCTGAGCTTCGAGAAGAGCGAGGGAGACGCAGTGGCTTAGCTAGGGGAGGGGCCCCCCAAAGGAGTGTCCAAAAATGTTTTTTACATTAAATATTACGCCACCGGCATGTATGCAGGGCCCCCCAAAGAGGCCAAGCCCCCCGGGCCCCCGAATCCATACACATCCCTAGCTACGCCACTGCTAGATCGTAAATAACCAGCCAATCGATTCGAAACGGACGAAACATCGAGTCGTCCCGTTTGGAGAAACCATGAAGAAAGCGGGGTTAATTTCTACCCTTTTATTTTATATAATAGTATTTGTATTTAGTTGCTTAATATTTTATTGTACTGGTAATTTTTGGAGTTTATATTTGTATATATATATATATATATATATATATATATATATATATATATATATATATATATATATATATATATGTGTATCTTTATTTTGTGTAATGAAATATCGTTGTCTGTCATGAGACAGAGGAGTATTTTAAAGTTATTTATGTTCTAGTATATAATATTGGAAACATTATAATTTCCCCATACATTATAAAATCTAGGGCATGCTATATAATACATTGGAACGGTGGTTCGATTAGCATGTGTCTACTTTACACTTAACACATCTACTGAAAACCCAATGGCGTATGACATATTGCAAAAACTCATAAGCTATGGCATTTAATCATAAAGCTATGGCATTTAAGACACGAATACATGTTCAGAATCAGGCCTGAAAAAATATAATAAAAACCGACCAAACACACTCCTTTTGCAGTCACTTAGTAAGTAATGGTCCTTTCTAAAAGTCTATAATGTCTTAAGATCATGTTTATTCAATTCAGTTACTGTCATAAGAAATCTCTTGAAAAGTTTTTGACATTTTTTTCAACTAAATAAAAGAGTACACGTCTCAAGTGAAGATTCTTGTATTCATGGAATCTTTTCAAAAACAACAACAACAAAATTTATTTAATCCTGTATTTATCACTTTTAATAATAACTATATTGAAATAAAATACTAAAAGAGAGGACAAACGCTCAATTGCAACTTTCTGGTTAAATCATCACATTAAAAAATTCATCGGTTTCAGCATGGGTCTCGTTTCAACTTGGGTAACTGACAAACAAACGTGAGGGATAAAGTGTAGTTGAAATGGCAGCAAGAGTTTCTAAGATAATTCAACGAAAGAATGCAGCTGGTATTGAATGTTATTTAAATTTATCAGCTAAGTTTTAACGCAAAATAAATCATTGTATATAAATCAAACGTACAATTACTTAAACTTTTTCCACGGTCTGATTTTGTGAGTTCTTTTCGGTTTATAATAGCTACGCCCATAAACAAATGAAAGCCGATCTTTACTGTTACATAATTATGCACAGCAAATAATTTGCAGGTTCCCTTCAATGTAACAGCCCGTAAATTATTGTTTTGCAAGCGTCTGCATCTGCGCGATAAGATTTTAAATGTCACAGTTCGAGGAGTGATTGGCTATAAAACGTGGGGCATAGCTGGGAAACCAGAGGGCAACCGAGAGAGTTTCTGACGTCATCCACCACTGAACTCATCTACTGAAAATGTTGAGGCTCATCCTTGCCGTGTTGTGCTGTGCCATCTTATCTGGTGAGTGTCAGGGTATGAGAATCACTGCGAATGAATGTTGTGAGATTGTTGTGAGTCATTGTGTGATTCGGGTCAAGGCGTGAGTTGACAAGAGTTCACTTGTCAATAATGGTGTTAATTGTAGTCACTCGGTATGAAAGTTAGACAGACGGGCTGTGTATATATATTGTGTGAGAGACAGAGAGAGAGACATGTGAAGACTGACCGAGTGCAGAGGTCCATAGTCCTTGTTAGGGCTAGCCATTAGTAGAGAGCGTTGGCTCTGATAGCTGGTGACACATCGAGGTGGCTCGAGTGTTCAGCGTATTAGGGACAGAGGGTATGCACTTACAAGTGAGTGGACATTGTTGAATGGAGTACGTCGTGTACCTGAATCAGATGCTGTACATATATTGATGAATAAATAAAGGCTTGAAGTATACGTGAATAAGAGTCGAGGCTTAGTCTTCTTTTATCCAGAACCCAGAACGCAACAGTGAGTTTTGATTTTTATCTTGGATGTTTTACTATATCAGGAATGAATCTAGAACACATATAAAAGTTTGCAAATATCTTGAAAGAGGGCAATTCCAAGTTTAACATTTTAAACCTGAAACTTTCCAACGGTACTAAAGAAAAAAAAGACTAAAGAGATCAAATAACATTCGCGACACCGCAACTGATAGATTAAAGTACAATCGAATACTATACGTGGTGTCAGCAGTAACAAGACATGTACTTAGATTCCAATGCGTGATGTGACAGATATATTCGTTATTTTAGATTATTTAGTCAGATTCCAAGAGCCCGTAGCTAAGTTAAGATTAAAGGTAGATTTTGAGCAGCTGAATGTTGTGGGCCTTTGGGGTTAAGCTTTACAGTATTTATGTTAGCTAGATGACTTACATAAAATTAGGTGTGCTGTAGATAATTGTGGCGTCTAAAGAGTATTTTGCAAGAAGTCAGGTTCATTTTTTTATTGTTAATAGTCATGTCAAAAAATTGTGACAGCGGCGATTGTGTATACTGCCAAAATGTCAGACCTTCGTCGCAGACGTTGACAATTTTTAAATTAAAAAAAACTAGCAAGTGTGGGAAATGGGGGAACGGGCAAAATAGCAGAATAAATTTATAATAAATGGTAAAAAAAACATGTTTCATATTTCAAAGATGTAAAAACAGTTGAGCATTAATGATCAGCATCACGTATATTCCCCAGAATGCAACATAATAAAAAGAGACGACGATGACTGTGTCCAGTTGAAAAGATGTGACCTGCCTATAGCATCGGTGCATCAGAACTTTAATGGGGGAGCTTACAAAACATTCTGTCAGTGAGTACAATTATTGACCTACCTGTGCATCTATTATCACCATCGGATCGGGTTCACATTTCCTCGTGCTGCTGAGCACGACTGAGTCTTTATCACAGCTTTGGTACACGTGTTCTGTACTTGCAACTTTTCCTTGCTTACTCCTTGCACTTTTGTCTACAGCCTCATCCATCATGTGCTCTCTGCCAGTTTCACGCCCTTCTTGACAACTGTCTGCCATGAGGACTGGTCCTCTGCTTTACACTCCCAGTCGCTTGTGTTTATGGTGGCTGATCTTATGTCCCTCTAACAGACATCTTTATATCTAACTACTGTGCGCCATGTGGATCGGTCCTCTGCGTTACAATCCCAGTCGCTTGTGTTTATGTTTGCTGCTTTCATGTTCCTCTAACAGACATCTTTATATTGGACACGTACAGGACCCATCTTTCTCTTTCCCGACAACAGTTCCCCTCTATAGAATGTCCTAAGTTATGTGACCCGGGTTCATTCTATTTACATGCCCTAGCCATCGTAAGAGTCTTTTACTAAGGAATGAGAACACTCTACAAGCGCGGTAGACAGTGCTGATTGGTTATTAAGTTCTTCAATGAATATATTAAATCACTTTTATATTTCAATAATCCATTAAAATTTATTTTTATTTAATCATTTACTGCATTATATGTTTACAAAACTTATATCTATGTATACGTGATATTTTTACATTAACAGGAGAGAACCATATTACATATGTACATCAAAATGATTCCATATATCTTTATCAAAGTGACGTAAATTACATGTACCTCAAAATGCTACAACATTTACATCGAAATAAAAAAATAAGAAAAACCCGTAAAAAACCAAGTTTTTGACTATAAATCCTTTATGTACGAGAAGTAACTAAAAGAATGTTCATTATAATACGCAGCGCCAGACCATCCAGAAATACAAAATTGAAGTTGTGTCGTAAAACGTGTTTAATATAATACTCACCGATCAGGAATATGTTTATAAAAAGAGCTGTCAATAAAATACGCACCTTATTGCGCGACAGAAAGGTTGTTCAATTTAATACGCACCGCGACGCTCTATCTCAAAAAATAGCATGATACATAGGAATAAAAAAAATAATCTAAAAAATCAATAATTTAATTACGGTACATGCGATCGATCTGAAATTTTGATACATTGTTTTTATCATCGGTACGAAACTGCCTGCAAAATTTCAGCTCGCTATCTTGCGAGCAAGTGGGTTAAAAATCGATCAAAAGTTTTGGCGACAAGCAAGCAAGCAAGCAAGGTCCGCCGCAGACACCACGAGTTAATATAAAGGATTTAATGATACTGAAGCCTCTAAATGGCACAAATAATTAAACATGTATATTAAAATGACACAAAACTTTCCTACGTCTAAAAGACGAAAATGAGATTGTATTTTATCCAGCCAATATCAATGTTAAATCAAAGGGACAATACACACTCTTTGTGTAGAATTATTTAAAAGGTTGCCCTGGACTAAGGTCAAATATAAAGATTAGGGCTGCGGAAATTAACGATTAATTATTCGATTAATCGTTAAAAGTTGTAATCTATTAATTAAAATTAATTTGATCGATTAAAATTTAAGAAAATATATATAATATTTGTTTATCCAATTTATTAAAAATTTATTTATTTTGTTACTTACATACTTTTCCCTATTATTATTATTATTATTTATTTAGACGAGCATACTTAAACAAAAAGCCTTTTCTTCCTTATTTCGTCACAAAATTTGGGTCTTTCTTGCAGTAGGTGTTAATGCATGGTCATCCCTTTTCCTTAAAGCTTTATCTTATCTTATCTTATCTGTTTACAGACGCTCCTTCTATACAGAAGATTATTGCGTCCTACGCTTATCTATGGTTTGTGTTTAGTCCTGCATTTTTATTAGAGATTTAAATGTTGATAAAGTGTTGGTTTTCCTGGATTCTTCAGGCAACCCATTCCACGCCCGAATTCCGGACGGGAAGAAGGAAAACTTGTATGTGTTTGTTCTTGCATACGGAATAAGAAAGGTGTTTTTATCCTTATGTCTATCTGAGGGTTGTATTAAGTTATCTTTGTGTTGTATTTCTAAATTAGAATTAATTGCTTTATGTATGATTACTACTTTGCTCTTGGTTCTTCTATCCTCTAGTGTTTCAAGGTTTAATGATTTAACTAATGGTGTTATTCTTGTCAGTTTCGAATATTCTCCAGTAATGAATCTGGCAGCTCTTTTTTGAATTTGTTCTAGTTTATCAATGTTTTCTTTGGTGGATGGGTCCCATACAGAAGATGCATATTCTAGTACAGGTCTCACCAAAGTGAGGTAGCATTTTAGTTTTATATCTCTATTACATTTGTTAAAGTTCCTTTTTATAAAGCCTAAGGTTTTGTTTGATTTTTTAATAACTTCATTGACATGGGGATTCCATGATAGTTTCTCATTTATTAAGACTCCTAAGTATTTTGCATCTTTAGTTTGGGTCAGTTCTTTTCCATGAATGTAATATTTTGAATTTATTTGTTTCTTTTTCTTTGTTACTCTTAACAGTTGACACTTTTCTGGGTGGAAAGACATACTCCAGTTAGTTTCCCATTTTATCAATTCATCTAAGTCTTTTTGTAAAATTTTGCTATCTTGTTCTGATTTAATTGTTCTATAGATTATACAATCATCAGCAAATAACCTAACTTTTGTACCTGTTGAGATGTTGTTGGGTAAATCATTTATATAAATTAAAAAGAGTAAGGGACCTAGCACAGTTCCTTGTGGAACTCCTGAGTTAACCTTTATTGGTGCAGATTTAGATCCATTAATTATTACAGTTTGCTCCCTGCCCAAAAGGAAGTCTTGGATCCAGTGATGTAAGGAACCTGAGATTCCAAAGTAGTTAAGTTTTTTAAGTAAACTAAGGTGGTGAACTTTGTCAAATGCTTTTGAGAAGTCTAGTAATATTGTATCTATTTGATCATTTTTGTCCAAGCCTTTTGATAGTTCATCTATTAAACCTATTAATTGTGTTTCACATGATCTGTTTTTTCTAAAGCCGTGTTGATGTGGGCATAGGGCATTATATTTGTCAAGGTGGTTAACTATTCTACTATATATTATGTGTTCTAGTAATTTACAGGTGATACTAGTAAGTGATACAGGCCTGTAATTACCAGGGTCTGATTTATCCCCTTTCTTAAAGAGTGGAGTTACGTTAGCTAATTTCCAATCCTGGGGCACTTTACCCTGGTTTAGAGAGGCTTGAAAGAGAACTACAAGGATTGGGGACAGTTCATTGCTTAGTTCTTTTAATAATCTTGCAGGCAAATCATCTGGGCCAGTAGCTTTGTTTATTTTTAAGTTTTTTAGGAGTGAATGTATACCTATCTCATCTACAGTTATGTTACCTATTTCCTCCATTTTATTTAAATTTATTAAAACTTCCTTGTCGCCTGAGGCAGAAAAAGATGATGCAAAATATGTGTTAAGGATATTAGCTTTAGTTTCATTATCATTATAGGTTTTATTATTTGAGCCTTTTAGTGTGGCTATTCCTGAAGGTTCCATTTTTTTAGATTTGATAAAGGACCATAAGTTTTTATTGTTATCTTTGGTAATTACATTGTTTATATATTCATTTTGGAGGTTTCGACTAAGTTTTTGTGTCAAGTGTTTAATCTTTAAGTATTTTTTGTGTATCCTATATGAATAGGTAGCTTTATATTTCTTAAATAAGTTCTCTTTTAGTTTGCATAGCTTTTTCAATCTAGAATTGAACCAGCATTTGTTAATTTTATTTGATGTTAGTTTTGTTGGAACATTCTCATCCATTATAGTTTTTAGATTTGTTTTTATATCTTTCCAAATTTCTTCTACTGGGCTATTTGTGTTAAATTTACTTAGGAAAGTTTGTTGGAAGTTAGCCGCTGATTGGTGTAGTTTTATTGAATTACATTTATTCCAAAGATAGATTATTCTTCTAGGTATCTTATTAATTTTAGTTTTTATTGTATTGGTGACCCTAACAATATCATGGTCGGACAGTCCTGGAATTATTTTATAGTCTAACACTAGTCCTGGTCTATTTGTTAGGAATAAATCTAGTGTTTTATTTTTCCTTGTTGCTGTTTTTACTATCTGTTCTAGGTTTATGTTGTTTATAGTGTCTAAAAAGTGTTCATTAATTTCTTTGTTAGTTTGATGGTTATCAATTGTATAATTTTTCCAATTTATATCTGGAAGATTAAAGTCCCCCATAATCCATAGAACTGCATTTTTATTATTCTCTTTTATGAAAGTTAATTGACTACAAAGATTGTTCATGTATTCTAGGTTTGTATTCGGAGGTCTATATATACTGCCTACAATAAGTGGGGATGAGTTTGGTGTAATTATTTTACAATAAATAGACTCTATATTAAAATTTGGCTGTGTAGTAATTTCTTCAGCTATGATATTTGATTTAATTGCAAGTAGCACTCCTCCATAATTGTCTGATCTGTCTTTCCTAAAAATATTATAATTGGTGTTTAAAATCTCAGAGTTATATATGTTGGGGTTCAACCAAGTTTCAGAACCAGCAATTATGTCTGGTTCTTCTGTTTTTATAAGTAGTTCTAAATCTGGAATTTTATTTTTTAAGCTTTGGAAATTAACTATTAGTGTTTTGAGAATGTTTTGATTATTATTATTATTAGATTTTTTATGGGTAATTTTATGGGTTTGTGTGGTAGGTTTCATTTTATCTAGTGGTTTATTTATAAAAGGATTAGCCAAAACACTGTAAGAGTTTGTGGTGATAAGGTCCTTATAGTTAAATAAATCTGAACTGATTTGGGGCAACCCACAATGTATGCAGTGCCAAGATGCATATTTATTTCTTAGGCCTATTGCTTTGTGCTTTGGTGTGTTAGAATGCAGGCATGCAATGTGGTACCATTCATTGCAGGTGTCACACTGAATGGTTCCTTGTTTGGTAGTGCATGCCTTAATACAAATTTGACATTTAGATGATACTGGGCCTGGGTTAAGTTCTATGTCGCCTGAGAGGAGCAAAATTAAGATTAAGTGTTTTTGCTTATATCTACATATTTTATGTTTCCATTGTTTGAAGGAGATTTCCTTTATTGTGCTTAAGATAGAGGTGTAGTCAGTGTGCTTTGTGTTGTGGTGGTTTATAATTATTGATATATTACTCTGATTTTTAGGATGTTTGTTGGTTGACGTTAATGTCCTTAAAAGTAGTGTGGTTATTACTAAGACTAAGATGAAAATTCTCATTTTCGGGTTAGTGTTAGACTAGGTTTAATTTTAAGGCTTAAGTTTAAGACTTAAGACTATTACTATTACTAATTACTATTATTATTATGATACTATAAGTTATGTATAATTTTGTTAAAGTGTGTTTAATTGTTCTAATTTGATTAAGTTCAATTAAATTTAAATATGAATTCTACACCTAGTAATTAATTTATTTGGAAGGTATATAAAATTGGTGATTTTATGTTATGTACACAGTTACGATTAGGAGAGTTCAAAATTAATAACAATAACAATAAAAATGGCCGCCTACATAACTACTTAGGATTTTTAGTAATTTTAGTAAAAAATAATATTATTAAACAGCTAAAATTATTATAATTTGGTTAATTAAAGATTAGTTATGGGTTTGAAAAGAATTTAGTATTATGAAATTAGGCAAATATATGAAAATATATGAAAACTTAGCTCTAGTAGAAATAGTGACCGCTCACAAACCGTAAGTCGTACCTTATGCTCTACGCTTTACGCGTTTCTCCTCATCAATTAATCGAATTTAATATATTAATCGATTTAAATTTCCCAATTAATTCTTTATAAATCAGTACCAGACCTAATAACGCTTTAAATCCCCTCCAAAAATAACTTTTTTTTTCACTTGAATAAATATCTCAATGTATGAATCTGTATGTTCTAAATTTGGGGCTTTTCTTTTCGCGGTTTTCAACATATACATTTACATGTGTGTATGTACCTTTTTATGTTTTTAATATTAACAATTAACATTATTCCTTCTGCTATCCCTGCCCTTCTGTTAATTTTTATCCATCGTTCGTCTGTAATATTCCTAATTCCTACCTATCTAAATCTCCATAAGCTAAGGTAACTGTTTTTACTTTATACTTTATGTTTACTCATACTCATAGCGTCTGCTTTCTTGCCGCAAAAACTCCGGATCGATTTTAACCCTCTTCCCGGTATCCTATCGAGCTGAACTACTGCAGGCAGACTCGCGGCGATGGTAACAATGATCTGTTAATTTTCACATCGATAAAATGTACTGCAATTACATGTCTATGTATATCTATGTAGCGTGTAAATGTTTTTGCTAGTCTGTCGCGTGGTGCGTATTATATTGAATGTGCGGTGCGTATTATATTGAATGTACTTTTATAATATTTTCCCGATCTGTAAATGTTTATGCTAGTCTGTCGCGCGGTGCGTATTATATTGAACATACTTTTAGTTTTGTCTCATATATATAGGCCTTGTCATAATAGGGTGGAAATCTATTAATATAAATATTCTAAAACCAGAAAACGACATAGCTCAATGAGTAATGTTCTATTTTTAGATTACATTTTAGCGGAACAATGTTTTGAAGTATAAATACAGTCGAATCACTATGTTTTCAAAATTATTAGCATAGTGAAATTACGAAACTGTTTTTTTTCCCTTTTTTAAGTCTAATAAGCTGTCTTAAGTTAACGAAAAATTAACAAATAGCTGATAAGATACTTCCTTCTCAATATACCTACATTTACATATGGACTCGTATCATTTACTAAATTTTTTATGAAATCTGTCCTTAAAAAGATATATTTAGCCCCAATATTTCTATTATTAGATTTCCGATTAATTATGACATAGCCTATTGCTACAAATCTTAATATTGAGTGAGAAACGTTTTACGTCTGTTTTGAAAGGGTTTCCTAACCCTACATGGAGTCTAGTGTTGTGTTTTTGTTTGAACGTGGTGAGCTTAATTTCATTCTCATCCAATTCTTGTTTGTATATGGCAAGAATGCATCCATGAAAGTGATAGCAGTATATATATATAATATTTACGCTCAATTATCACTGATGCCTAACGCTAAGGGACATCACTCTGCTTTTTTAAAAAAAATTGTGTTGTTAGCAGTACTGATTGACTCAAATAGTTATTTTTTGGTGCAGTAATTTGGTGCGCTGCTTTCTAAAATTAGTTTAAAAATCGTGTGGTGATTATCACTGTAAAAATTATTAGATCTATATAAATACTTTGTTTAATTTATCCTACAAGGATAAGTTACTTGGGCTTTTGACCAAACAATTTTTTAAAAATTACTTTGTATACATTTAAGGTAGTTTAATACTACGTATCTATCATACAAGGACAAGTTTGTTGGGCTTTTGAAAAAAGTGGGTGCTGTAGGCACCCTAAATAAAAGTGGGCGCCGCAGCACAACCTATATTATATACATACTTTGTGTACATTTCAGGAATATTTCGTATTTATCATACGAGGATACGTTACTTGGGCTTTTGTCATAAAAAATAAAATTAAAAAATTAAAAACTATTATAAAATACTTTGTGTACATTTAAGAAATTTTAATATTACGTATTTATCATACAAGCACAAGTTAGTTGGGCTTTTGAAAAAGGTGGGCGCCGTAGGCTCCCTTAAAAAAAGGGGGGCGCCACAGGTGCCATGCCGCAGCAGCACAAACTAGTCATATATATATAAACGCTCAATTATCGCTGAATGTGGCCTAACGCTAAATCATAATCCTTTTAGTTTCCAGATTAACATTAACCAAAGAACGCACGAGTCTATGACGTCAGCATTTGTGTTGTAAACAGTGCTGACTGACTCAAAGAGTTATTTTTTGGTGCAGTAATTTGGTGCTCTGCTTTCTAAAATTTACTTTAAAAATCGTGTGGTGATTAGCACTGAAAACAAATATTATATACATACTTTGTGTACATTTCAGGAATATTTCGTATTTAACATACAAGGATACGTTACTTAAACGTTTGACCAAAAAAAAACCTATTATAAAATACTTTGTGTTCATTTAAGAAAGTTTAATATTACGTATTTATCATACAAGGACAAGTTAGGTGGGCTTTTGAAAAAGGTGGGCGCCGCCGCACAAACTAGTTAGCTATTTTTGTAAAACTGTTCAAAACACATTGCTAAATGCATTTATTGACTTTCTTTTAACCAATCATACTAATTAAATTCTTTTCTTCCTTTTGGTGTCGTCGCTTTTTGTAATAGCACTCTATGTTTTAGGCGTTTTATCTTTAAGGGAAGAATTCCCCTATACACTCGTCCAGTTCCTCATTTCAAATATATGATCTAATTTCTGGAATGTTTCCCCACGCACATTAAAAAAAATGTGTATTTTCTGCAACCTCCAAAAGATTGCTAATGAGCCCTAAAAATGGTAAATGGCAACTAATTTCTTCCATGTAATTTCTTCCGTAAAATTTCTTCAGTATAATCTGTGATTCTTTTACCCAACAGCAACGATAATGGCGGCTTTGATAATACGTCTCTTAACAATAGATAGTCAAAACGAGAGCGCTCGGGCGGTTAGCACTGACAAGTGAAACCAGTGAAACTTGCCCAGACACATTGTTGAAACATATTCAATTACTTACTGCATGCTAATGAACTATAATAATAACCCCCTTTCCAGTCCATGACGGACTATTGGGCATGTGAGATAGCGCTCACAAGTTTTATTTAGCCACCACTAAAGAGCAAAGGAATTGTGTGACTATCACAATGCCCCGGGCGCCTTGCAAGCACCGAGAATAGAACACGTGACTCTCTTCTGTATCGTTTCGGCAGTCCAGCGCGCTACACACACAAACAAATATAATTTTTTTTTAAAATCCATCAAAGATAATATAATTTTTAAACAACTAAACTAAATGTGTTTATTTTTATTTTGTTTATTTCTAATTCATTATTTATTTACCCGTATTTAAAATTTATAGTACGATTCAAACAGACGTCAAGCACGTGAATTAGTAAATTTCGAAGCATCTAATAAGTACTATTATTAAAATTGTTACAGCACAATTCAATATATTTGAGTTTTGTTACCAAGAAAAGTATTAAAATAGTTTTAAAAGCATTAGTTAAAATTAAATACTAATTAGAACACAATTTACAAAATCGATGTTGCAAGAAAGTGTTTAATAAAAAAAAACGTAAAAAAAAAGTTTTTCACTATGAATCCTTTATGTACGAGACGTAACTAAAAGAATGTTCATAATAATACGCAGCGCAAGACCATCCAAAAATACAAAATTGTAGTTATGTCTCGTAAAACGTGTTTAATATAATCGGGAGTATATTTTTAAAAATTATCGTCCATATAATATGCACGTTATTGCGCGAAGTAAATGTTGTTCAATATAATACGCACCGCGACACTCTATCTAAAAAAATAACATGATACATAGGAATAAATAAAATAATCTAAAAATTCATTAATTTAATTACAATACATGCGATCGATCTGAAATTTTGATACCTAGTTTTTATCATCGCCACAAAACTGCCTGCTAAATTTCAGCTCGCTAGCTTACGAGGAAGTGGGTTAAAATCGATCCAAAATTTTGGCGACCGACAATCACGGAATCAAGGGTTCAAACAAACAGACACCACGAGTTAATATAAAGGATTTAAAAATAAAACTATTACCCCTTACATTCTATTAAGTCATAACACTTTATCAACATTTAAATCTCTAATAAAAATGCAGGACTAAACACAAACCATAGATAAGCGTAGGACGCAATAATCTTCTGTATAGAAGGAGCGTCTGTAAACAGATAAGATAAGATAAGATAAGTCTTTTGTTTCTCACTGGATTTTATTTTTTTAGAAACTCTTATTTGAATTTATATTATTTTATTTTCGATTTCGTTTCATGGTGTAATATATATGTTGCTTAAAACTTGTGCACTTACATTATATCTCCCACAAATTATTTAAAAATTGAACATTTTTGCCTTTGAATGTTCATAAACTTTTTAACTAATCAAAGCCACATCAAAAACATTACATTGATGTCTGTAATATTTTAATTGTTGATTTCCAGAGCGGGGGTACAGTTTGAAAGTTGCGTTGAAGACGCTAAGCCCCAATGTAGTGATGAGCGTATAAAAGCAGACTATGAAGCTCTTTTGGCGGGTGGCGAATACATTTGCTCAAGCGAAGGACATGCAGGTATGAACGGAATCTTGTATTTGTCACATTAATATTTTAAGACATCTTTCATCACACTTAAACTACACCTCGTATGAGTACATGACCTGCCAAATAGGATCGATTAGAGGCCTTCCTAGATCGATCAGCTGCCTTCCTAGATCAATCAATGGCCTTCCGAGTATTAGTGGCCTTCCTAGATCAATCAATGGGTTCCTAGTTCAATCAGTGGCCTTCCTAGATCAATAAATGGGTTCCTAGTTCAATCAGTGGTCTTCCTAGTTCAATCAGTGGCCTTCCTAGATCAATGAGTGGTCTTCCTAGATCAATCATTGGTCCTAAAAGATCAATCATTGGTCCTCCTAGATCAATCAGTGGTCTTCCTAGATAAATCAATCAGTGATCTCCCTAGATCAATCAGTGGTCTTCCGCCATATTGCTATAGGTAATTCTCTACTTCACCCACATTTCTGAATTTTTTTTTCGATTTTATTTTGTTTTTCTCAAATCTATAATCTACTCCCTAATGTACCTTAGAAGATTACATTTCTTCTATCAATGACATCCGCTCGGCTTCTTCTACCGTCATAATATAAAAACAATTGATCTTGACATATACTGTCGTGATAGCTTTCTTAACGCGCTTATAAAGAATGAAAGAAAGATTGTCTAGCGAAAAAAAAATAGTGAATTTAAAAAAAAATGATATTAAATATTTTGAATAACAACAGTTTTTTTTAGGCACAACCCGAAAGTAATTAAGATTCCTTCAATTTGTATCATTTCCAGGAATGACTGCCTTATCTCAGTCCGATTGTATTACTAACGATACCAAGAGATTAGAGATTAAGAGCGACATGCAACAGTGTGTCAAGGTGGTTAGAAACGAGTGGGAAAATGCTATCATTACCACATTAATGAACGGAGGTCAGGTGGAGGAAAACCATTTTTGCCCGTAAGAACTTGCGATATAAGGCGGGCGTCCATAAATGACGACTCGCAACTAAGGGGGTGGGGGAAGGGGATCAGACATTTGTGACGATGTGTGACGATGGGGGAGGGGTGGGTGTTTAAGAATGTGACGTCACGTCATAACGCGCTGCTTGAAATAAAAGTTCCACTTTAATATTTGATTGCTTACAATTTATTTGATGACCTTTGACATGGGTTTACACGTGTTATGATATTAGAGTGCAGACTTGCACTAAATACATACTTAAATGACCAAAAAAAGTGATTTGAAACATGCTGATTTTCAAATAGAAAATACGTCTTTTATGGGGGAGGGGGGATTAGTGACGTCACATTGGAGGGGGGTCAACGTTTTTGTGACGACGTGGGACGAGGGGGAAAGGGGGGGGGGTGAAAAATCAGCCAAAATCGAGTAGCGTCATTTAAGGATGGCCCTTTACTCAAAAAATGAGTTCAACACAGAGTCCACTGTTTGTATCCAAAAAAAACCCCATAAATAATGTAACCAATTTATTAATATTTTTATAATTTTATTGAGGAAACTCTTTTAGATTTAAAAAAATGAAATGCTTAAATTTAATTTGAAATTTATTTATTTAATCTTCAGAGATGTGAAAATTAAAATTATCTCTTAAAAGATATTATTCTTTTACAATTTTAGAAGTATGCCTCCGTGTCGTGTGAGAGTAGAGAGTAATTAATGAAAATTATCACTTACAAAAACAAAAATGTATTAGCGTATATCTTATTTTGGTAAAACAAAAGACATTAATTATAAACTATATTTTTAATTGATAAATACGATCCCTCCTCATTCAATCTAAATACTCTCTGACTCCCTCATACACTTCTATCAATAATAATTGTGTTGTTGGTCCAACTTTACAGTTTCTTCGAGCAATGGTTGAACTGCGTCACTGATCTCATCAGTGAGAAATGTGGCCACAACTTAGTTCCTTTCATCCGTGAATTGTACGGAAGGGTGACTAGGACCAGACTAAGTTGTCACTTTGCTGCCAGACACGTTCGTGAGTCACTAAGTTTATACTATTATTTTTTAGTTAGTTATTGTTTTTTTTATTAATTTATTTTCTAGTTTGAGTGGGGGGGTTCAGTGTTAAAGTCTATTTACAAATTGCATACCAAATGAATTGTTACGATTTATTTATGTTTGTTTCATATTATAAAGCAGCCATTTTTAAAGCCAGCAAGTTTCATAAGTTAATTAGTGTTGAAGCTTTTTAAACATTTAAAAATCCAAATGGTTATTTCCAGGGCTTCGGAAATTAACGATTAATTTCTGAAATTAATATTTAACAATTTTAAGGATTAAAATGTTGTTTAACAATTAATCGACCCACCACTTATACATGTACTGGAAGTAAAAAAGTAAATTATTTCGGCCGATAAATATAAACTAATTTCCGGACTATTACACGAACATTTTGGTTTTAGACGTGAATGTTCAAAATGTTGAAAAAGGTGATGTGTCCATTGAAATAAATCGTTTGCATACCATGCAATGTTCCCTCTAAGTCCAAGCTTCGTTGGTCCGTGTGCAAAGTTTAAAAAGAAAACTCGTGTGCAAATTTGCACGTCTATTTTTGTGCAATATTAAAAAAAATTGCTGCGCGGTTATTCTAAACTCCTGCGTGGCATCGGTCAAATATCTGCGAGGCCGCGCTGCCTAAAGAGAACATTGCTACCATGGTTTCTAACACTTCGCTTACATATCATCTGCAAACCAAACATCCACTAAAATATCAGAAACTTCAGCTGAGACAATCAACAGCTATGTAAACGCTTGTTAAGCTCGGCTGGTTATATTGTCAATAAGACCCGCCCATATTTGAACTAAATAATGTCAATACACATGTCTGTTTGCGTTGTGGGTTAAAAGATGCCATAAAAAGGAGACATTCCAGTGTTATTTCGATTTTCGACAAGTATTTTAATAAATATTACTTATTACACCATAAATTTCAATTTTTGACTTTAATCGAAATTAACTATTAATTAATCGGTAATTTTTCAAAAGTTGACGATTAAATTTAAATTAATCTTTAAAAGCCCTAGTTATTTCATAATTATTGCATAAATATAGACGTTAATATTTTTTGTTATATAAAATAAAAGCCATGCCTAGTGTATAACATTGTTAGAAGCCATGCCTAGTGTATAACATTGTTAGAAGCCATGCCTAGTGTATAACATTGTTAGAAGCCATGCCTAGTGTATAACATTGTTAGAAGCCATGCCTAGTGTATAACATTGTTAGAAGCCATGCCTAGTGTATAACATTGTTAGAAGCCATGCCTAGTGTATAACATTGTTAGAAGCCATGCCTAGTGTATAACATTGTTAGAAGCCATGCCTAGTGTATAACATTGTTAGAAGCCATGCCTAGTGTATAACATTGTTAGAAGCCATGCCTAGTGTATAACATTGTTAGAAGCCATGCCTAGTGTATAACATTGTTGGAAGCCATGCCTAGTGTATAACATTGTTAGAAGCCATGCCTAGTGTATAACATTGTTAGAAGCCATGCCTAGTGTATAACATTGTTAGAAGCCATGCCTAGTGTATAACATTGTTATCCCTAATTTTGAAAGATTCAACTCAAAACGTGACAAAAAAGTCAATCTGCAAACGTTTTAATATGTTAACCTCCAACATCGTAAAGAAGTTAACACCACACCGTCTTCAAGGAGATAAACCTAAAACGTCTTTTAAAGAAGTAAACACCAAAATGTCTCAAAGAATTTAACCTTAAAATGTCTATCTGGTTAGTTTGGATGTAGTGCATTACTTGTTATGGCACGCATATGGACAGTTCATTTTTGCCATTTTTTTTATTTTGAAGATTTATTATTTTTCAATTTGAGTAAACAAACGAACAAAAGTACCATCCAATTTAATTGACACCTGTTACATGTTCTTTATTTCAGGGGCTCTGTTTGACCAGATTCCTCCATACTGAACGGTTTGTTTACTTTCAAGATAATTTGAATCAGGAAAGAAAAAGAAAAGCTATTATTTTTCTTTTGATTTTGATTTTCAAGATCAGTTTCATTTTGAAAACAATTTTTTTTATTTTGTTATTTATTGTTTCTTTTTATTTTGTTAAACTTTGAAATCTGAGTACACAATGATTAAATTATATTATTAAAGAGAAATGGTTAAATTTTAATGAAGGACTAAATTTCTTGTTGTGTAATATTGTGTTATGGTCAAAAATTATCCTTAACTAAAACAATCTGATAACATTTGCAAAGTTAAATGATGTTAATTAGAAACATCCCATAAAAAATGAGTGAGGGGAGGGGGGGGGTTATTATGATTGATAGATTACTAACAACGTTTTATCACATTACACTAAAAAATATCTAATTAGCATGGACTAATTTGAAGCTAATGAAATCTTTATTGTTATTTGAACGACGAGGAAAGGTCTCTTCATCCAAACTATGTCCTGTGGCAGCTTTGGATGCTTTTAAGACAACTCTTACCTAAAAGGTTCACCCACAAGTAAGGGAAAAAAATGGCTGAATTTCATTAGCAGGTTTTGAAGAATTTTCTTTCCTGGCCTGTCTTCGTGGGGGGGGGGTCTCCTGTGGTCCTTTTGCTTCACGTTCTGTATAAAATGTCGACTGAGGGTTCGTTTCTCGGCTGCCGCCTCCCAGGTCACCCAGGAGGCATGCCCACATGCCTTAATCCTCCAATGTCTAATACAACCGTGTGGAAGAAGACGAAGTAAACATCAAACCAATGACCATGACCTTTAATATTAATTTTTTTTAATTAAAAAAATCATTATATACTTATTTTAAGAGCGAATAGGTCTTGTTTAAACAGAATGCGAGGCGATTCAAGAAATTTTTTATATTTTGCACTATCGTAAAATAGTATTGTGTGTCATACCAAATCTATAATAAACATTTATGAAGTATAACATACAGAATGGAAGAAAACAACTTGTTTGCTCAGATTGTATTCACTGCTGGCTAGTATTATCACCGCTTCCACCAAAAACACCATAAAAATACTGATTGGAAAAATTCTCATATTGGTGAGACCTGTACTAGAATCTGCAGTATCCGCAAGGGACCAATAAAAAAATTGATAAACTAGAACATATTTTAAAAAAAAACTGAGCTGCTAGATTCATTACTGGAGAATATTCAAAACTGATGAGTATAACACCCTTAATTAAATCATTACACCTTAAAACACTTGAGGATAGAATAAAAGAACAAAGTAATAATAATACATAGATACATATTTTCTAACTTGAAATAAAACACAAAAATAACCTAATTCGATCCTCAGGTTAAAAACATTCCTCTTATTCCGCATGCAAAAACAAACACATACAATGATACAAATTCTCGTTCTTCCAGTCTGGAATTTGGAAGTGGAATAGGTCTCCTGAGGAAATCAGCAAAAACGAACAGTCTATCGACATTCAAGACTCTACTAAAAATACAAGACTAGACATAAACCATGGTCGCCAAAATCGTCTGTGTAGAAGGAGCGTCTGTAACGATAACATAAGATTGTCGATAAACCAAACATATTGCAACAAACTAAATTTTACATTTTGTGACTAATTATGTTTCTATGACAATTCATGCATAATTTAAAACTGATATATTAATTTTCGGCCAAGGCAAGAATACGTTTTGAAAACATTGTCATTTTTTAAAGGTTTTTTCAAACCTTAAAAAATATAACCTTAATAATAATAATGAGATATTTAATTATTAGAATTATGTTTCGTAGAAAACATCGCTATCAATATTTTTAGAATTTTAATTCGCGAGATTTTTTTCATACATAGCTGGTAGATTCAAAATGACTAAGTAGATTTTCTGGCGTAAAATTCAGTAATCGCCATGGGATTTTCATTTGACATAATGATAAATATAAAAATTTAGTGGGTTTCAAAGACGGCATCTTCTCAAGTAAACTTAAAAATACCATAGTGTGAAATTGTCAGTGAAACATCAGCTCAGTAATGTTAAAGGATAAACACACGCACAAACTTTTCAGTTACCTTTAATACAATAATAGATGAAGTTATTCACTCCAAAAAAGTTACACAAATAAAAGTGTTTAAAAATGTCCAGGACTGCTGTGTCAAGATGACCCGTTGCATTTATATCCTACTAGAAAAATACCCGCACTTGTAGCGGGAGTGTGCTGATCCTTTATCCAAGTATTAGTTGCAGGTTATTACAATTTTTATTGGCCAAGTTAAATTTCAGATTCATCTATTTAGTTAAAGCCTTATGAGAAACAGAGATATGCCATTTTACCGCGTGAGTTGTTTTCACTTAATGCAGTGCCTTTTAACATAACCTTACTATTTAAAAGATATGATTTATTAAATAATGATTCTTGCCGACCATAATAACTAAATTTACAATTTCATTCCCACTTGTACAAAATTAACATAACTTATAGGTTTTCCGAAAGAACTCTACCACCCTCATCACTCAAAAAATTAATATATAATTACGAAACTGCATCGTATCACAATTGTAAGTTATATAATATTTGTAACCACGTCTATGAGATAAAGAACATGTGGCACTATCACTTTAAAAGGCAAAAGCTAAGTGACTCATAGCGCAAATAAACAAAATTATAAAAAAAACTTTCTAAAATATTTATTTTAAAAAAACGGTCGTATTAAAATGATATCAAAAAAATTTGCACACCATATTTAGACAATATAGAAAGCTGGCCGCATAAAATAAAGTCTTGTTATAAAGTAAATGTACTGGACCAAAATAATCCTCCTTTTGACGTATTCATAATTATTGCAACAGGGAAATAATATTTAACATTTTTTTATGTCTCTATATTTTACGATTTATATTTACGGTTTATAAGCAATGTGTATAATTTCAAAAAGGAATCTATTTTTTTGTTCCCTATTTCGGATAAGGCATCCTATTTTGTAAATTATATTCAATGCCTACCTCCCCCCACACCGCAGTCTGTCCAGAGACGCCTACCTCCCCTCACACCGCAGTCTGTCCAGACACGCCTACACCACCCCACACACACACACACCACGGACTGTTGAGACACCAGATTTTATATCTGAAAAATAAAATAAAAATGAAAAAAAAAGATTCAACCGTCTGTTAATAACTGCATCTTAAAAATGATTAAAAGGCAATTTTAGAAATGGCCTATGCTATCCTGAATACAAAGGAATGAACATAAAAACATATTCGATTCGCAGTTCATATTAATTAAGCGTTTTCAGGATCACTTCATTAAATTTAGTCAAGTTTTGTTAATACGTTTGGTAGCGAAAGTTTATAATGTATAGTGTATATAAAGCTTAAGTAAACTGTTTTAAAGTGTAAGTTTATTTGACATAGGCCATCACTTTCAACATAAAATAAACTCGCTACATCTATGGTTTTTAATTAAAAGTCGAGTTATGAATTCAATTTTTAAAAATCCCAATTTTATTCATTGCATGTAAAATATAATACAATGCGTCGTGAAATTAATTAAAATTATATAATCTAAACGCATATGTAATATATAAAGCTCAGTTGATATTTTTATGTTTGTTTGTTTGTATCCATTAAAAAAAGGCCACTGCTTTGTTGACATTTTTCCAAAAGATCTCTGCCACTGTCGTCACTAAAAAAGCTCTTATATATTTACGACACTGCATCGTAACACAATTGTAATTAATACAATATTTAATGTTAATAGGTCCGGTAGCCTAAGTTTAAATAGTATAAGTGTATAGGTTATGTAAAAAACAATAGCTTATGTAAAAGACAAACAAAATATAAACGTTATATTAATAGGACACAGCTAAATTTAAGATGCGTACACGAAAATGTGAGCACAGTAATCAGGCGATAAAAGATTTTAAAACGCGCACCACTATAAATGAAGTCTTGAAAAAATACTGACACAATTATTACATAAATAGGTTTTTATTACATGTCGAGTTATGGAACAGAAAATAATTAAAACAAATTCGCAATTAAATTTAAACGTGTAAACAATTAAATCTAATGCATCGTGTGGCAGTTGTAATTAAATATGTTAACGTGTCTATCTAATATATAGAAAGTAACAGTAAAGAAAATGACAATTCTTTTTACTACAAAGCTCAAACTATGAAGCGTACACGAAAATGTGCGCACCGTAATTAGACATACAAACATACAAACATACAAACATACAAACATGCAAACATACAAACATACAAACATACAAACATACAAAGATACAAAAATCAACTGAGCTTTATATATTAGATAGTCTATTGTAAAAGATGCAAACGCATTAAAAGCACATTTGATTGGAAATCGATTATCTAAGAATAAAGTCTCTGTTAAGTCAATAAATAATTTATGTAAAACTCTGATGAAAACGAAGACTTCTCTCTCTCTCTCCCTCTCTCTCTCTCTCTCTCTCTCTCTCTCTCTCTCTCTCTCTCTCTCTCTCTCTCTCTCTCTCTCTCTCTGCGTGTGTCTCTCTCATATTCACACACAAACACACATGCACACACGAATTCACGCGTGCACATGCACACACATTTATATTGAGCCAGGTCTCACTATTGTGCTGGGCCTTACTATTTAGCTTGACCTGACTATTCCACTAGGCCTTATTATTTAGCCAGGCCTAACTTATAAGCAAGGCCTCTATATTGAGCTATCTGTACCTAACAGTTGAGCCGGGTCTCACCGTTGAGCGATGCTTCACTATTGAGCCGCTCGTCAGTTTTGACTTGGGCCTCACTATGGGCTGGGATTTACTATTGAGCTTTGCTATTTATGTTAAACTCAGCAACTAATTCAACACACACCATTTGATGGCATTTCGCTGTAAGCAAATAACAAATTGAGAGGAACGATGTCTTGCACCCCTGTCTGTAGTTGAATGTTCTAGAAGAAAACGCTGCAAGTTAACCCCCTGTGTAAATGGTTTGCTTTTACGTGTGTTTTGTAGGCGTTCTCACAATACAAACTTTCGTGCAATAAATCCTTGAAATACTGTTGTCAACAAAATAACTTTAATACGCACAACATATACAGGAATATAACTTTGAGGTTTGACAACGTGGAGACATCAGACACACAATCCACCATTACTTTTTCTCAACTGCTTTCGCGACCTTTCTACCTATGTGACCTCTCTGTCACTAATCTCGTGATTATCACGTGACACCCTGCTCATTACAGAGTATCACCTTTTTCATAGTATAATATTAAAAACAAAACAAAAACAAACAAACAATGTAACTGCTAAAGAGGGAAGTGTAGACAGAGGAAACCAGTTCGAATTACAGTTGAAATAATGGCCAGTAATAACTATGCTGGGATTCCAACTACCAAGTCCTTCAAGACTGCACTTGAGACGCATCTTTTCAAAATGTATTTAAAAAATTAATGAAACTACTTTTCTTGTAAACTATTAACGTAGCTAATGTGTAATGTTATTATTATGGTATGAATGGTTGTTTATGTTGTTATTATGGTATGAATGGTTATTTAATTATTATATGTATGTTATGATATCCATGTAAAGCGCAGTGAGCCCGGTTCCTTGCTGGGATACAGCGCTATATAAATTATAAATTATTATTATTATTATTATTTGCACATTTAAGGCATATTGCCACAATTATCAACCAATGCTAATGATTCAATAATACGCCCTTTGAAAGTTTCCACACACCCTTGTGGCGCTAGAGCCCGTGTAGGGCTTGGGCCTGCCTCACGACCTCCTTCCACTCAGTCCTTATCAACGCCTTCTTCTCCAATATTGGATGTCCAGTTGTTGTAGATCTTTCTCTGCGTCGTCCATCCATCTAAGCCTAGGTCTTCCCTTGGGCCGTTTTCCTCTGGGGTTTTGGTGGTGTACCCTCTTTACTCCTCTATCATTTGACATTTTTTGTAGGTGTCCTGCCCAGCGCAGTCTGCCCTTTTTTAAATTTCAGCAACTATTGTGGTATCCTAATATAGACTGTATAGTTCATGGTTGAAATTTTAGCTCTCTTGATAACTTAACTTATCCACCCAAGCTGTTTCATCAACATTTGACGATCTAGTAACATTTTCAAATTGCTGCGCTTGCCTGGTATTCTGCGATGACAATTTTTGTAAATAGTTTTTTCTCTATATGAAACATAGGGTTTTTGTGCATTTAAAAATGTAAACATTTTTCGGGATGGCTTGCTTGGAACTTCGTGTGGACCTTAGTGTGTGGTTATCTCAACGGGGAATGCTTCTTGCGTGCAGCTTCGTGTTAACATAGGACACCTTTTTCTTAAGCTTTGAGGAAAATTACTTTTGTTCGATGACTAGTATAGCTTGATTGCTAATTTACATGGGGAGTAGAGAAATAGCTATACATACAGGCCAAAAATATCGAAATGTCATTATTATTTCCAACCCCTAAACAAATCAATGGGTTTTAAAACTAGAGAGAACAGGTGTTTACTCATGACTCCAGTAAGAATACAGATCCAAGCTTTGTTTCTTCCTCGCCAGGTTATAAGATAAATGTGTGTCGCCAGGTGTTAAGTTTATTTTTGGTGTTACAGCGTGCTGGGATGTTTCATTATAAACGCCGTCACTTGTTTTAATTGTCTGGACGTGTCCCAAAGTTCTTTTGCCCAACATAAATTCTGTTGAAGAAACAAAACATGTTTTTTAACGCCTTGACCCTTTATTCGCGACTGTGTCTTGGCTTTCTTTGTGCAGTCGCCTTACCTCCGAGCGTTTTAGCTTTGACTGCAGCATCTAGGATGATGTCGACCAAGCTTCAGTTGGGTGATTTCTTACGATCTACGAGCCTACGCGATTACGAGCTACGAGCCTACGAGCTACGAGCTTACGAGCAACGAGCCTACGAGCTACGAGCTTACGAGCTGCGAGCCTACGGGCTACGAGCTTACGAGCTGCGAGCCTACGGGCTACGAGCTTACGAGCTGCGCGCCTACGAGCTACGAGCCTACGAGCTACGAGCTTACGAGCTATGAGCCTACGAGCCTACTAGCTACGAGCTTACGAGCTACGAGCTTACGAGCTACGAGCCTGCGAGCCTACGAGCTACGAGCCTACGAGCTACGAGCCTACAAGCTACGAGCCTACGAGCTACCAGCTTACGAGCCACGAGCTATGAGCCTACGAGCTACGAGCTTACGAGCCACGAGCCTATGGCCTACGAGGGCGAATCTTCAATCAGTGAGGACTGGTCATATTCGTATTATTTAAAAATCAACTTTCGCGTCTTTGTAAATGCTCAAGTGTATTTCTTTTTTTTTCTTTTTTAGATCATAAATCTAGTTTAAAAGTTAAATAATAAATTAATTCATATAATTTTTGGCCAGTCTTAATATACTGGTTGCATAATTCTATGTTATTAAAGATGACAAAATTATTAATAAGATCGGTACTTTAATGTATTGCCCCTTGAAAAAAATATACTTGTGTTCAAAATATTAAAGTCATTCTACCCAAGTGATAGAATCATCGACACTTTGTGGAGCCCAAATTTTACTCTATTCAGATTTGATAGGTGCATTGATATCATAACAAATTTTAAAAATCTGCATTATAACCCCCTAGGACCTAGGGTAATAGAACTTATAGGTCAGGAGACAAGACTTGAACACACTGTGTTCTGGGTAACACCTGTCTTTAATCACTCTATACAATCCACTACCATGAACTGTACAATCAACTCTTTGTTGCATCATGAACCTGACATTTATGGTCAGCTATCCTTTCAGTCACGCCCACGCACGCTTACCGTTCACAGAACAAATCACGTGTTTCAAACTCGGTCAAGTCCTTGCAAAAAGCTCATACAATGTAAACACAACAACACGTCTCTCACAGCCGACGTTTTTATCACCAACATTTCCCGCCACCGCAGCTGAGGTATGGGCCACCAATCGCAGATCTATAGAGTTTTCTGTCCGTCCTGTGCCATTCTATATAGCTGGTTCCGACTGGTCAGAATGTATATTAAATTATATGTATATAAATTCATATACATTTCTCTGGCGTACTATTTTCAACTAGCCTTGAGCCTTCTACTCATTGCCTACCTGAGGACATTGGTTAACGGTTTGCGAAAGATTTAGCCTACCCAAAACACATCTGCTGGCCCTCACGTCTTCATCAACAGGAAGTGGTCAACACGACAGCTAGCTGTAATACCTCATCCGAATCAATGCTTTACTCAAATCACTGGAGCACAATATACTTTTAAAAAAAGGGGTCGTTTGTGTGAAACACGTTGTTTAACTCAATCGCACAGACTATCGAAACATTAACATAACAGGACCACTAAATGTGCATTCGGAAATATTATTTTCAGTATTTTTTTTCGTTTTGCGTTTATTGTTTTAAAAACAGCAATTCTTGAAATTTCAGAGAAGCTACATTTATAGGATTCAGACATCAGAATGCATGTCTTTAGAAACTTCTAGAAAGGAAAAAGAACTAGCGAACTTGGTTAAATATTGTCGTCAAATAGTGAATTTATTTGGCATTAATATATATATATAGATGTAATAAGATTTTTCTCCATTGTTGTTCATAACAAAATGATATGAAATAGCCTTCATTGTTTTTAAAGTTCTCATTCGTAAAATCGTCCACGTTAGACTCATTCATGAAGTAGATTTGTTAATAATTTGGATTTAGCGCTCAATTATTATCTCAAACTAAAATACTATTCCTTTTTCTATTAACATTAGAGACTTTTGAAATGCATACATTAAAATTTATAAAACAAAATCCCGGACGAAATTGTCTTAAGATTAATTATTTCTAGCCTAACATATATTTGAGAAAAAAATTTTTATTAAATAATCATGCTTGAACTGTAAAGCTAATAATAAGCAAAAGATAGGAGAGAATAAAATATAAAAATACGACTGAACACTGGTTTGAAAATAAAAGCACTTTTGAATGTCCTTGGTCAGAACACATTTAGTTGATGTCGCAACGTAAAATTGAAAGCAAATTTAGCAATTACCAACTGTGTGAATGTTGGACACCCATAGTCCTCACCAAACAAGCACTTGAAATGTCACATCGTTTTCCGGCTCATTGCCGGGAAATTTTCACAAAATGCTGCCACTAGCAGCGGGTTATAAAAAGACCATTGCAGATAAAAACAACATTTGGATTAAGGTTAAACTCTACATTGTACTACAGATCTCCATTTTTTAATGAAAATGCTGAAACTGATCTTTGCCTTGATATGTGCGTTAAGCTTCTGTGGTAAGTTCAATGTTTGTTGTTGTGATAGGGAAGTAAAAATACAAGAATAAAAGAGAAAAGAAATATACGAACCTCTTAATTATTGAGCAAAAGCGCCGTGGCGTAGCGTTGGTTGGCAGTATGTTAGTATCCTATTTTTAATGGCCTTCTCAGTTGTTTTTTTCCTAGATTGTCCGAGTCTTAAGGCTACTTGCATTCACGAGGCTAGTACAAGAGAGATTTATTGTACTGTACCGTCAAGATTTTCGTGTTTCCAACTAATAAAAGAATGCTTTTTCATCAGGGGTGTTACAAAATTAGGATATCAGAAGCAGATCTAGAGTCAAAGAACAAGATTACGTCAAGCCTCACAAGTTACTTTCCCTTTATTGAATAGTTAATATGTTTCAGAACAAAGTGAATAGCAAATCTCTTTGTATCAACTTTAGTTACCGTTGCTCTAACGGCTCCGGACAGTTCCTAATTTGGTTACCCACACTTTTCTGTATAGGATGAATGCACTGATCCTGTATAACATTATCTCAATAAGGCATCTCTCTCCTTGAATGGATGGATGGATGGATGGACGGACAGACAGACAGGAATATAAAAATGTATCAACTATATTTGCATAGAAGAATGGATAGAATTAATTTCAAAAATATATTTTTGTTTGAAAGACTGCAAGAGCATCAGGTCAGATGAAGAGTGTTCGGAATTACAGCCTTGCGATTTACCAGTGGAAATGCTTAACAACTATTTCAAAGATGGAGTTTACGAAGAATTCTGTCAGTAAGTACAATTCCTTTTTATAATTTTTTTTTCAAATTAATTTTTCAAGTTAGCGCATCGACAATATTGTTTACAGCAGCTAGACCAGTGTGTACTACAAGCTCCGATAGATGAGGATTTAGCGTGTGAAGAAGATATACATTACAATAAAGAATGATTTTGTAAGGAATTTGCAGTAACAGACTTCGTGTTTTAAAATTACAACTTGAAATAATACATGTTTAATGGATTTATAGAAATAATTTGATATTTTAAAAAGCAATGATTCAAATAACATTATAAATAGAAAGATCACTAACTTTTATCAACATGTTAATGAAATTCTGTACATTAATAAATAGATTAGGTCTAGGTCCACAAATTTGTTTCCTTAAAGATTTGTACTATTACTATTATTACAATTATTTATAAAGATATTTTCTTTATAGAAGTAAGATATCATTCGTAAGGGTCTATTGATTTTAAAGCACTTACTCTATCCTTAAATGGTATTTTTAACCCATTGTTATTAAAAACCAATTTGAGGCTGGTTAAACTTTTTGTCTACAGGAAGAAAGAAGAACTCAAAGAATGTGTCAGTGTAAACCTACAATACTGTAATGACGACATCGTTCGGAAACTTTACAATGAATATTTGGAAAATGGGGAAATTTTGTGTTCCCCTGAAGCAAGTGCAAGTAATAAGCAATTATTTGATTAATTGTTAATCGTATACTAAAATATGATTTATCGTATAAATGCTAAATAAATGTGGTACACGTTTTTCATACGGAGGTGGTATCTGAACACTACATCACACTTTATTAATTAAAAATGGCGTACAAAACATTTCATACCGGAGATGTTGCAACTATACGTATTTACTCAAATTCATATTAAACATTAATTTAAAAAAAAATTCTATTTGTTTTAAAGCGTAAGCTTATTTATTTATATATTATGTTTTAGAGAATCATTTCATCGTTGTCTCATGAATTGTATGTCATTCTCAGTAATCAACAGTTATATTCAGACTGATTGTATTACAAACGCCTCAAAGAAAGCGGAAATCGACTCTAAAATAGGAGGATGTCAACAAAATTTCTGGCTCGAATTGCTTTCATCGGGGGCGGACAATGATGGCTTTTGCTCGTAATATATTAATATATATATATATATATATATATATATATATATATATATATATATATATATATATATATATATATATATATATCTTAGATCATAGTAACCATTAGCCTTATGTTTTGTGTGTGTTAACTTTTCCCTGGTACGTTATTTTTAGTTTAATTAATATACGATACATTATTATTATTTTGCATATCTTTTCCCAGTTTTTTAAACTTTCTGATTTTTATATTTTTTCAGTTTCCTAAAATGATTCATGTGGCAGGCTATAGTAATTGCTTTACCCTTTAACATTGGCGTAGCTATGGGACGGTGGGGGCGTTTCGACCCGGGCGGCACACATTAAGGGGGCGGCATTTCCGACAACCGCCCTTTTTCTTTTGAAGGGGGAAAACCAAGGGGAAACAAAAATATTCTTAATTTCTAGTCTTAAGTAAAGGATTCGTGCAACTTTTGTTTGATTACATAGTAGTTGTTATAACTAACGCATAA
>CALYLW010000146.1:1417332-1427332 GCA_944989445.1 Ampullaceana balthica | reverse complement strand
TAAAAACGAAAGTACCTACAAGTAGTGTGACAACCAGGCTACTATAATGAGACAGCATTCTTGTATTACTACGCGCGGTTAGAGTGTAAAGTCCAATTTTAGCTGACCCAGTTAGCTACCGCCTGCCGAACACTTTTTTGCTTAATTTACTTCAAAGTAGACACTTTTACCTCAAAGCAGACACATAACCAAAATCATCAAAAAATCAATTTTTAGTTAATGGAGTCAACAAATAACACTGGAGATGTCAATAATAATGTAATAAACGTTTATTAAAGACATTAGAGCCCGAATAACTTAGATCTATAAATACAAAATAATACTATAGGTAGATCTATAATCTATAGTCTAGTCAGGGCAGCAAACAGTGCACGCAAAATGCCATCTACTGTCAAGTTAGCTTTCAGTACTTGGACTGTGCAGTTTTTGGGTTCTTCTAGAATACACGTTTCTATTAGCCCCACAGCTAAGGCTTGAACTTGTTCTCTTCTTCCTCTTTGCTAAGGTTGTCTCCTGCAGTAGAACTTGTCATTGTCAGTTGACAAAAAAAATTATTAAATTGGTTGCGACTCATTTCATCATATAAAATGTTTGAATAGTCATGGAGTGCTTTAAGTTGTGCAGCAGACAAATTGAAATTTGGTGGTGATGATGCAGGTAATGATTCTGGTTGGGAATATTTGTAAATGATAGACTTATTTTCATTCTCAAATGGGCTGTTTTCCTGTATAATGGGCTGGGTCTCTATGACTACTTGTGTTTCATTCGCAATCGGTTGTGTCTCAATGAGTGCCTGTGTGTAAGATTCGATTGGCTGTGTCTCAGTGATTGTTTCTGTGTCGGATTCTATGTGTTGTGTCTCGATGATTGCTTGGTTATCGTTGGGACTCAATCAATTTGTTGTCATTTATGCTGTGCAGGTGGTTTAGCGTAATTTTCCTACATGAAAAAGTTTTCGCAACGAAGTAATATCCTACCATAAAACAAATATACTTCAACGCGAACATGCCCTCAAAACGAACACTACTATTTTCAAATAACACTAGAGGCCAAGAGCTAGACCCTTATTTAACTAAATTTTTCTGCAGAATAAAAGTGTTCGGTACGAAGTAAAATCCAACTTTAAACTTACTTCGTTGCGAACACCCCTTCGAAACGAACATTGCTATTAAATAGCATTGTAAAGTATAACAGCGTGGTTACTGGCCTATTTGTAAGTGATGATGCAATACCAAACACGTGTGTTTTCCAAAGCGAAAAGGAAAAGTAGTCTTAACCCGGAAATCAACTCCGTTCTTCCTAGGGACGCTGACAGCATGCATGGCGCAAGGATCAAAATGTTGACACACATTTACTCACAAAATAGTCCGTCCCGGCAAACGAAACGATGAAATGATACTGAAAACAGAAATACTTTCGACTTACGGGTGTTCGTTTTCGGGTTAGACGGAAAATAAAATTACAGAGAACGCTTTATGAAATAGTGTTCGCTACGACATAGCGTTCGCGAGGCGGTAACTTACTCATTGTTTTATGTATTTAAATTATATAAAATGAGGAAAAATAATAACTCTGCATTGTTATTACCCCGTGAACATCGTATTACTATGGTAATAACATCTATAATGAAAAAATGTTTGATCCAAAGGAATTTATCTTATCTATGAGAAGCGCCCTAAGCTTATCCATAGATTTTTCTAGTCTTACATTTTTATTAGATTTTTAAATGTTGATAGCGCGTTGGTTTTTTCGTTTTCCTGTTTTAAATAGGCAAACAATTCCACGCCGAATTCAAAAACGGTAAGAATGAGAATTTGTTTGTGTCTGTTGCGGTTTTAAACGGTAAGAATGAGAATTTGTTTGTGTCTGTTGCGGTTTTAAACGATAAGAATGAGAATTTGTTTTTGTCTGTTGCGATTTTAAACGGTAAGAATGAGAATTTGTTTGTGTCTGTTGCGGTTTTAAACGGTAAGAATGAGAATTTGTTTGTGTCTGTTGCGGTTTTAAACGGTAAGAATGAGAATTTGTTTGTGTCTTTTGCGGTTTTTTTTTCGTTTTTTTTTCTTTCTATTTTTCTTTTTCATACCGAAAATGGTAAAGGGTATTTATCCCTATGTGAATATGTCTATTTGAGGGTTGTATTAGATTATCTACGTGCTGTATTTCCAAGTTAGAATTAATTGTGTTATGTATAATTACTACTTTGCTCTTTGGTCTTCTATTCTCTAATTAGCGCTTAAATAACTTGCAGAAAATATGAAGCTAGATAAAGTAGCCCACTGCGTAGCACGTAACTGTAACAACGTGTAGCACAAATTATAATAAATCATTATACGTATGTATGAATAGAATATACTGGGCAATAACTAGATCAGAATCCTTTGGGGGGGAGTCTATTTTTATAATATGAATTCATCATTAGGCCAATTATGATATTAAAAACCGCTTTTGTCATCATTATAAATGATTATTAAATTATCGCTGCCTATCTAAGAAAAGTAAATATTCTCTAATGTCTAATGTTTTAATATACCTTCTCAAATAGTTAGATAACTGATACGCTTTACTTTTGTCAAAAAATTTTTTGTAGCTTTGGTAATCTTAGGTTTGGATCAACATTTTTCTTTAAGCCACACCACGATACTGCTAACATTTTCTCAATTTAACTGATGACACAAAAATCAATGCGTCACGCCCCTCTGGCGCATAGGGAAATTCATTTTATGAAGCCACTCCCCTTACCCCTGGGCCTGCAGTGACGTGTGAAGTAGCCACTCCCCCTACCCCTGGGCCTGCAGTGACGTGTGAAGTAGCCGCTCCCCCACCC
The DNA here is from genome assembly GCA_944989445.1 of Ampullaceana balthica. NCBI lineage: Eukaryota > Metazoa > Mollusca > Gastropoda > Lymnaeidae > Ampullaceana > Ampullaceana balthica. The sequence goes on along the minus strand of CALYLW010000146.1, from coordinate 1,424,505 downwards.
CCGGGTCAGCAGCGACGTGTCCAGTAGAAACTCACCCCACCCCTGGGCCTGCAGTGACGTGTCCAGTAGCCACTCCCCCCACCCCTGGGCCTGCATTAACGTGTCCAGTAGCTACTCCCCTTACCTCTGGGCTTACAGTGACGTGTCCATTAGTCACTCCCCCACCCCTGGGCCTGCAGTCACGTGTCCAGTAGCACGCCGCAGACAGGGCGTTGACCAGGACTCATTCAGCGCCACCCGGGGTACATTTACTAGATAAATTACTATGTGATTGCGTGGGCAGACTGTCTCCATGCACTGAATCTGCCAATAATTGTAAAACTACTTAGGTCATTGCTGTAGTTAAGACAACTACGAACTATCAGATTAATAGGTCTATAACAGTAGCGTTGGAGGGAGAAGCAGGGTCAGGATTACTAGTTCCTGTCTAGATCTGAGATATGGACTAGGTAAATTGCTACCCCCATAATTATCAATGATTCTAATTATCCAGTGTGATGAAGTTTCGTCCCAGCTACTTTGGGGAATCAGTCGCATTGAGGATAAATCATTGCACTAATTCCTTTTAGTTTGACCCGAAGTGCGGCGGTAGATGATTTAAAGTACATTAATTATATGGGGCCTCTGTCGTCAAAGAAAGTAACCGAGAAACGGTGCTAGAGGTCTTTAATTTAATGTCATGCCTCTTCTGTATCACTCATCGGACCGGAAGTTTTTGACTGACATAACTATCAACCGCTAAGTCTTTCAGAGGATGAATTATTTGATTGGGGGCCTTCAAAATAAATAAACATAAAAGCCGTGTCCAAAGTGCCGCTCTGCGGTCCGGTGGAGGGGAATATTTCGGCCATTAAGAGAGAGAATTTAATTTTTTTTTGTGTGGGGGTGGGGGGGGGGTTTTGGGGGCATGGGTTTTTACGATCAGGTTTCATGGAGCCGCCTAATTCTTTATTCTCTACTGGATGATACTTACGCTTAAACACTCAAGTGAAGAACGCTACTCTTGAATAGCGACAGCAGAAGAAAACTTGACTTACCAAGTTAATCATATCAGTAGATAGTTATTTCTTTATTAGATGTCTAATAAATCAACACATTTCAAGTAGATTGAAAGAGAGAGAGAGAGAGAAAATAAATATATACATACATACATATATATATATATATATATATATATATATATATATATAAAGAGAGAGAGAGAGAGAGAGAGAAAGGGAGCGTTAGGTACCTAGTTTCTCACTTGTTTTTCTTTTCTTTTTTTTGAGAGGGGGAGATATTTTAACGTGCTTACACTAAACTCATTAAAAAATTTTTAACAAAATCATTTTTAATTCAAAATAAACACGAATCCTGACTTATACGATAAAGAAGTTAAAAGGTTTTGACAGAAATCCTTAGCTTAAAAACAAATTCCAGCATTTTACGAATAATATATGTGAAAGTGACATTTTTAAATTCTAAAATATGACTAGTTGCTATCAGCAATATTGGGGAAACGCTCTATAAAAATTAAATATATTCAAACGAATTAAAAAGAAATACAATTTGTAACATTTGTTATTTAAAAAAGCGAAAAACAAACACAGATTTATTGCTTTAAATAAATAAAAAAATATTTTCCTTTGCTCGCTTCCATGAAATTCCCCTGCAAAATGCTTTTTAAAAAAAAATCCTTTATATTTACTCGTGGTGTCTGTTTGTTTGAGCAATTGATTGCTTGCTTGTCGAAAAAACTTTAGATCGATTTTTAACCCACTTCCTCGTAAGCTAGCGAGCTGACAATTTGCAGGACGTTTTGTACTGTTGATAAAAACGATGTATCAAAATTTCAGATCGATCGCACGTACTGTAATTAAATTATTGAATTTTTAGAATATTTTATTTATCTCTATGTATCATGTTCTTTTTTGAGATAGAGTATCGCGGTGCGTATTATAATGAAACGACCTTTTTAATACGTTCAGGTTGCACGATTCGATGCGTATTATATGGACGATAATTTTTAAAAATATATTCCCGATCGGTGCGCATTATATTACACATGTTTTACGAGACATTACTAAAAGTTTGTATTTTTGGATTGTCTTGCGCTGCGTATTATAAGGAACATTCTTTTAATTATGTCTCGACAATAAAGGATTTATAGTCAAAAACATGTTTTTCTTTTACGTTTTTAAAAAAAATTTCAACAGCATTTTACTCATTTCCTTGTGAAGTCTTTGATAATGATCGTGTCCGTGATTGCGATTAGAGAATAGTTGCACGTTCGCGGCTACCGCCTATTTATATATTTCCGTTCTCTGTGTTCAATACACATCAGGGATTCGTCTTGTAATAAAATGATTTGCTTTAAAAAGAAATCAAGAAGTATTTTTTTTGTTATCTTATTGCCGCTTGAAAGTGTAAGTCTGTTGAAAGTGTAAGACTGTTGAAAGTGTAAGTCTGTTGAAAGTGTAAGTCTGTTGAAAGTGTAAGTCTGTTGAAAGTGTAAGTCTGTTGAAAGTGTAAGTCTGTTGAAAGTGTAAGTCTGTTGAAAGTGTAAGTCTGTTGAAAGTGTAAGTCTGTTGAAAGTGTAAGTCTGTTGAAAGTGTAAGTCTGTTGAAAGTGTAAGTCTGTTGAAAGTGTAAGTCTGTTGAAAGTGTAAGTCTGTTGAAAGTGTAAGTCTGTTGAAAGTGTAAGTCTGTTGAAAGTGTAAGTCTGTTGAAAGTGTAAGTCTGTTGAAAGTGTAAGTCTGTTGAAAGTGTAAGTCTGTTGAAAGTGTAAGTCTGTTGAAAGTGTAAGTCTGTTGAAAGGACCCATCGTTTATGTATAGCTAATTTACTATGTTAGTTCCGTTGAGAACAACACTTAAGTGAATGTGATCTTTTCATTTCGGAATTTCAGATGCCTTTTTTCCCCAGAAACTTTGAGTGACACTTTCTTGTATCATTTGGTTCTATGGGTACGTAGGTACTTTGCATTTTCTCTTTTACTATGTTCGAGTGTTTACATGGTTAAAGCGTGTATTAGAAGTTTATGATACAAGTATGTCATCTATTTGGTGCAAGTGTCCATGAAATAAATGCAAGAATAAATGTTCCATGTAATGCTAGAAAAAATAAGGAGATGTTGTTACTGCGAGAATCCAGGATTTACATACCGTCCCAGGACATGTAGAATGGCAAAGGCCTATAGAAGTAAATTTTGATGTATATTAATTGTTTAGGTGACCAAATGATTATTTATTTTAACTAAAATCTCAAAATTTCTAAATAAATATACTTTATTTTGTTATGAATCGTCAACAAAAATTTATTTTAAATATTTGTAGTTAGCGATTCCGGTTTAAAATAGAGTAACGGTTATTTTCTTGATACACCAATTTTACTGTCAGTTAAATCCCTTTCTACACTACAATAATGTTAAAAGACCTGGTTGGTGCTACTATTTCAAGTCATAGACAATTTTCATTAAAGTTAACTTAATAGCTTATCTTGTACTTTACGGACGCTTCTTCTAAATGGGAGATTATTGCGTTTATCCATTTCCATTGTTTACAACGTGTCTTGCAAATTTAATATATATATATTTTAAAAAATAGTTCACAAGTAGTCCCCCCGCAGGGCGTCTATTATATATATAATAACCCCTTTTCAGGTCATGACGGCTTATGGATATGGGGCAAGTAAGTAGCGTGCACAAGTTTCATTGAGTCACCACTAGCGAGCAAGTGGTTGTTTGGTCAGCACAATGTTACGGAGTTATATATATAAGTGATTTGATAACTGTTTGAATTGAGGTTTCGACTTCCAATAATTATTATTTCTAAACTTACTAGTTTATTACACGTCAACAATTTCTGCTGAAGTCTATTTATTTTGAAAAAAATACGCATCAGAATAAAAATTAATCTAATTCAGCACTTTTATTTATTTATTCATCTATTTTTTTAATCATTTATTTTCATATTGCACAATTTAATGTGGAACGTTCGAAAATAGTTATTTTTGGTGCAGTAATTTGGTGCGCTGCTTTCTAAAATTAGTAGAGTAACGCACAGACAGACGTGACATACATCGCAAATTATATAAGTTTATTTTCAACTTTCGTTTGTTCACGTCAGTTTTAACCGCTTTCCTTCAATCTAGCTTCAAACTAGCCTTACTTTGCTAGCTATGACCTGTATACTAATAACTTGTTTCAAGCTATTACGTATGCATTGTTCTTAATGTAAGTTGTTGAAAACGTATCGTTATTTAGGCAGATGTGTTTGATATGTTTGACTCTGTTGTTTATTTATTGTGTCGTCCTGTATGGTTGTGTCATGCTGACCCGATGAATTTTATCTCCTAAAGTGTCGTCCGTAACACATGTGGCATGAAAATTGCATACAGCTATCTGATCAAAAGTCAAAGTAGAATTAAACTGACATCAATTACTTGTACCAAAGCCAAAGTAAATATTTAAGACTATGCGTTTTAACTACCAAACGATCATTATAATAAAGAAAACGCATAAAAAAGACATTTGCTTGCAATTCAAATAGCTACTAATATATTCTCCGTTTGGTAAATAAATTTTATTTGATGTAAGTCTCTGCACGCGTTTTGCAGATCAAGACTTGACTTAGGCGACTCACAGTCGGACGAGAAAACTGTTCTCAATCTCTACCCTGGTTACTGATCTAATAGTAAATGTTGAAATAGTGATCTTATTTTCTATCAATAAATGACCATTGTCTAAATTATAACTGACCATATTGGGATCTTGAATAAATGTTGCTAAGATATCACTGTATCAAGACTTCTCCATATCTAAGTCTAACTTGCTCTATCAAGTCTGAACATTACATTTATTGCCATCTATGACGAGTCCGGTCTGTAAATGAATAGATCATATTTGGCAAGTCAAGTCTGTAAATGAATAGATCCTATTTGGCAAGTCAAGTCTGTAAATGTATCGTCTATGGCTAATCATAATTAATGGTAAGGAAGTCAGGTCATAACCAATGATAAGTAAGTCAGGTCGTAAGTAATGGTGTGTAAGTCAGGTCATAAGTAATGGTAAGCAAGTCAGGTCATAAGTAATGGTAAGTAAGTCAGGTCATAAGTAATGGTAATTAAGTCAGGTCATAAGTAATGGTAAGTAAGTCAGGTCATAAGTAATGGTAAGTAAGTCAGGTCATAAGCAATGGTAAGTAAGTTAGGTCATAAGTAATGGTAAGTAATTCAGGTCATAAGTAATGGTAAGTAAGTCAGGTCATAAGTAAAGGTAAGTAGGTCATGTCATAAGTAATGATATGTAAGTCAGGTAAGTAAGTCAGGTCATAAGCAATGGTAAGTAAGTCAGGTCAGTCAGGTCATATGTAATGGTAAGTAAGTCAGGTCATAAGTAATGGCAAGTAAGTCAAGTCATAAGTAATAAGTAAGCCAGGTCATAAGTAATGGTAAGTAACTCAGGTCATAAGTAATGGTAAGTAAGTAAGGTCATACGTAATGGTAAGTAAGTCAGGTCATAATTAATGATAAGTAAGTCAGGTCATACGTAATGGTAAGTAAGTCAGGTCATACGTAATGGTAAGTAAGTAAGTTCATAAGTAATGGTAAGTACGTCAGGTCATACGTAATGGTTAGTAAGTCAGGTCAAAAGTTATGGTAATTAAGTAAGGTCATAAGTAATGGTAAGTAAGTCAAGTCATAAGTAATGGTAAGTAAGTCAGGTCATAATTAATGGTAATTAAGTCAGGTCATAAGTAATGGTAAGTAAGTCTGGTCATAAATAATGGTAACTAAGTCAGGTCATAAGTAATTATAAGTAAGTCAGGTCATAAATAATGGTAAGTAAGTCAGGTCATAAGTAATAAGTAAGCCAGGTCATAAGTAATGGTAAGTAACTCAGGTCATAAGTAATGGTAAGTAATTAAGGTCATACGTAATGGTAAGTAAGTCAGGTCATAATTAATGGTAAGTAAGTCAGGTCATAATTAATGGTAAGTAAGTCAGGTCATACGCAATGGTAAGTAAGTCAGGTCAGAAGTAATGGTAAGTAATTAAGTTCATAAGTAATGGTAAGTACGTCAGGTCATACGTAATGGTTAGTAAGTAAGGTCATAAGTAATGGTAATTAAGTCAGGTCATAAGTAATGGTAAGTAAGTCTGGTCATAAATAATGGTAAGTAAGTCAGGTCATAAGTAATGGTAAGTAAGTCATGTCATAAGTAATGGTAAGTAAGTCATGTCATAAGTAATGGTAAGTAAGTCATGTCATAAGTAATGGTAAGTAAGTCATGTCATAAGTAATGGTAAGTAAGTCAGGTCATAAGTAATGGTAAGTAAGTCAGGTAAAAGTAATGGTAAGTAAGTCAGGTCATAAGTAATGGTAAGTAAGTCAGGTCTTAAGTAATGGTAAGTACGTCATGTCATAAGTAATGGTAAGTGAGTCATGTCATAAGTAATGGTAAGTAAGTCAGGTAAAAGTAATGGTAAGTAAGTCAGGTCATAAGTAATGGTAAGTAAGTCAGGTCTTAAGTAATGGTAAGTACGTCATGTCATAAGTAATGGTAAGTAAGTCATGTCATAAGTAATGGTAAGTACCTCATGTCATAAGTAATGGTAAGTGAGTCAGGTCATAAGTAATGCTAAGTGAGTCATGTCATAAGTAATGGTAAGTAAGTCAGGTCTTAAGTAATGGTAAGTACATCATGTCATAAGTAATGGTAAGTAAGTCAGGTCATAAGTAATGGTAAGTACGTCATGTCATAAGTAATGGTAAGTAAGTCAGGTGAAAGTAATGGTAAGTACGTCATGTCATAAGTAATGGTAAGTAAGTCAGGTGAAAGTAATGGTAAGTACGTCATGTCATAAGTAATGGTAAGTGAGTCATGTCATAAGTAATGGTAGTAAGTCAGGTCTTAAGTAATGGTAAGTACGTCATGTCATAAGTAATGGTAAGTAAGTCAGGTCATAAGTAATGGTAAGTACGTCATGTCATAAGTAATGGTAAGTAAGTCAGGTCATAAGTAATGGTAAGTAAGTCAGGTCAAGCAGCAGAGAAATATGAGACAAAAATTACAATAAGAAAAAAAAAGTATTGAAGACAACATTGAAAGAAAAGTCAATGCTGAGGAAGGGAGCTGTGTAGCTAACGTTAAAACCACAACACATGATCCAAGGAAGGAAACCTTCCATACGA